>WOVY01010052.1:0-85000 GCA_013436015.1 Rhipicephalus annulatus
TTTTTGGTTTCATAACATGACACTTGTGATTATTAAAAAATAATAAAATTGGTACTGCCTTGTATAATTTGGGTTAATAATAGCTCATTTTGTCTGTATTTGGTAGATTTTCAATGTGCCCATTGTCTTGGTTTCTCAAGAGCAATCATTCGACTGAGTTAGTGACACAACGATTGCTCTTCTTCGTTTATATTTCTCTGCCATCTTGCGTCTACAGATAGGTACGTACTATACTAAGACTCAAAATAAAAGAAACAAAAGAACGATGTTCTTACACTGTAGCACCAAATTAGTATATTTCGTATTGCGTCTTTTTATATATTACCAGCATGTCAAGTGCTGGAGCATGAGTGCTGGCTAACCAATGAAGAGTTCATTCCTGGGCGAAGGTAAAAAACCACCCGCCCCCCCCCACCGACGCTAATCTGCATTTTTTTTCAGTAATTCATCAATCCAAATAGCATACCAATTTGAAAAGTGGGCAAAATGTGACGTATCACCCTAATTTGTTATGCAGCACTGAGCAGCTGACTCGTCCGTCACTCAGAGTCAGCGCAGCCGATTTTACCTGGTTGAACACTTCCCTGGTGATCGGCACAGCAGAGAGCGACGCGTGATCCTAAAACCAGCAACGTGTTTAAATACACACAGAATAAATGTACATCATGATTACACGTATCGTAACAAGAGAAATACGCACACGTACGGCGGAAGTACGGTAAACAATGAAAGTCTTACTTTTATCGTCAAGATCTGTTTAGCCTTTACAATAATCTCATCGGGCTGTTGTACAAACCGAGCGACTTGCGCAGCGACAAAACGTTTCGAATTGTGGTACATTAACACAGACGGTATTGCCACCACTGCCACGAAATTAATGGTGCAAAAGCGCGTTCACACCGGAATTAGTTAGAGGTTGACAGCTTACCCGTCCTTGACATGAGGTGCACTATGAACCTGTGAACATTTGTGTTCATCACTGTCGTCACTGAAGAGTAATCTACCGCGAGAAAGAGTGCTTGCCGCAAATTAACACGTAGCTTGAACTTCGCGCTGGTTCAACGACAAAACCAGAAGCCGCCATGACACTTTTTCTCACAGAAACAGAACGTAGTTGCCATACCACAACCTACTGTAAACTGCCTGTACCTTGTCCCAGCTGGCGGCGGTTTACGGAGCTGCCTACGCCGGCTCGGATTCCGAACTTCACCGCCTAGGGACGCTCGAGTTACCCCAGCTGGTAACTCGAGCTAGAAGGCAGCTGAGAATTTTAGAACCATCTAAACTCCCCAATAAATGAGACGAGTCTAGAGCAGAAGTTTATAACTACAGCCCAAGGTGCTAGGCTAGAATTGGACGAAGCTATTCAGGGCCGTACCCAGGAATTTTTTCGGGGGGGGGGGGGGGTTGCGTGTAGAATGGCTGCCATTTTTTAAGATTTATACTGGCTTATTTTTGTGAAAAAAAAAACAGTACATCGCTTACTTGTAATAATTCGATGGTACTTTTCAATTATTTGTACCCAAATAAAGAAATTGGTATGTCAACCTCAAATTCTGGTTAAAGCAAGAAATAAGTTTGGACAATAGCACCACCAAAGCCGGGGACACCGCACCAACGGCTGCTGATAAATAACACAATGTAACCGCGGTACAAAAGCGGTATGTATGTGTTACAAGCTGCCACTCTAGCGTCGCCAGCGCGAAGTCGGCGACGGGAATAACAGCAGTTGGTTCGTTCGGTACGCAAGCAAGACAGTGAAGAGATCAGAGACGTATGTGGGGAAAACAAAACTCTAGTGATATTGCAGCAGCACGCAGATGAATCTAGGAATATTGCAGAGGAATCTAGTACAACACTTAATACCAACTAACAAAATACATATAAAATCAATAAATCAGCTTACAAGAGAGAAGTATTACAAACTACACAAAACTAACCAACAATAAAACTACAGATGAGAAAGTCCGAAGGTATAAACAGGTGAAGGGATACCTGTGATGACCGGCAGCGTTGAGTCCACGACGATCGGATGCGAGAAGTCAGAGATAGTTCTGGCACAACTGCGATGTCGGCGGTGTTGCAGCGCTGGTGTTTCCGGGAGGCTAGTGCTTGAAGCTGATCTCGGGCAGGTTGAGCTTACTCGAGATTCAAGTACCGATGCCTACGTTACAGACGTTAATTTCGCGTCACAGCTAGACGAATGGCTAAGTTTAGGTGGCCAGCCGACACGGAGCCACAACCACTTAAGGGATACTTCTTGATCTCCTTCTACACCATGTTGGTCAGCAACTAGACTGCTTAGCAAGGCGAAATCCTGCTCTTAAATCAACCCTCCGTGTCCCCTGATTCTCGTCCTGGGGAAAAAGGACCTCTACATGGGTCCAATCATGCACGTTTCATTGTTAGAACTCCACCCAAAATATATTGACCACGTCCTTTTTTAATTAGGAGAGGGTCCTCAACTGAGCGAGAGTGACAACCTGTTGGGGTTCTCTGATACGGCTTGTCCACAAGCAGTTTCCCGTGGGAATGGTTAGTTTCCTTGGTTTCAGCTGGTGCGTCTTGCAGTCTACAGCTGGTTCGGGGTGCATCACGGCCTTTGACGACCCTGCCGACGCCGCCGTAGGTACAAACGATCAAACATCAGACTAACGTTTGAAGAACACCCCATTCAGTACTTCCCTGCACTAAAGCCAGTCTTTTCATGAGCGAACGGTTCCACCGGTCAGCGGGGAGTGCGGCGCCCGTTAATTTGCCGTTATGCCGGGTGGCAAAATGGCAGTCCGTGACAGCATGTATGCAAGCAAACAAACAAGTCGCCCGACATTCCGATCTTCTTGTTACCGTTCGCACATTCTGCTTGCTGGATAGTTTCCTCGTAATTGCGAAAGGATAGAAGGTTGAAGCTTGGGCTAGCTGGGTTTAGCTTTTAATCGACTCTTGAAACATAGAGGGAAGTTTAAACGAGGAAGTTTTTCCTTCTCGGCAACTTGCAAAATTCTGTGAGGACTTGTTCTGGGGTCACTTGAAGTTCTCGTTGGATACTGAGCAGTGCTAGTCCGGTCAATCTGTCGTTGTTCATATGATTTTGAAGGTAGCTCTTCAGCCTTCTCAGTGTGGAAAAAGTCCGTTTCGTGGTCGACGTCGACACGGGTAAAGTCGCCAGGATAGAAAGTAGGCTGTGGATGTTCGGAAATAAGTCGCGGTTGCACATCTCTAAGGCCTGTAAAGCACAAGCTGGGCGATTCTTTCTTCGATCTGGCAGCATTTGTTCACCCACAGTGTGAACTCTGCTTCGATAACATTAGCCGAAGGAATGTCGCCAAGGTAAAACTGCACTGCATCATCAATATCAGAAAGGCTAGCCGATGCGCAGAATTTCGGCAGCAGCATGTTAAGGCCAACCACGACCTTCTTATGGGCATCGAACCGGTCTTTTAATTGATTTTTTAAGTCAGCCAGCAAAGGCAAATACACATCCTCCGGTAGTACTCTTCGGGAGTAGCAGAAGGTACGTTGCTTCTTTGCATCTGCCTTCCAGTGATGCGTGGTAGGGCCATCTCACCATTTGTGATCTTCAGCAAAGAGAGCGACTTCAGAAAAATCTTATTAAATTCCGTTTCCGCACTAGCCCTTTTTGTGGAAAGAACGTCTATAACATTCTTTACGTGATCGCACGCTTGAGCCAAGTCACAGTCAATTTTTTGAAGAAACTTGCAAAGTGGCAGTGTCAAAGAGAAGAGGTCGCTACAGATCTGAAGCGAAACGACAAACTCGGGCTTCGTAATGGCATTGAGCAGTTGAGAAGCTTTTGATGAAGTATCAGATGACGCGGCCTCTTCTTCCAAATATTCGAGGAATTGTACAATAGGCACGTACAGTTCAAGGAAACGCTGAAGTGCATCGTGACTCTCTACCTACCTAGTTTGGCAAAAGGAGAGAACTGATTTTCTTTTTTCTTGTGTTAAATCTTCTACTTTGTCTCGCAGTTGGTTCGTCCTCTGTGGCGAAGCTCTCACAAACGTACAGGTTGAGGATACAGTTCCCAAACAGTTGCGGATGCTGGGGAGTTTGCATGCGTGAAGCAGAGCAAGGTTCAATGAGTAGGCGCTACAATGCACGTACAACGCTTTGGGCGCTGTTTGACGAATGAAGGCTTGAACACCGTTAAGGTGGCCGCTCATTGACGCCGCGCCGTCGTATCCTTGCCCGCAAAGTAGGTTCAGGTCAAAGCCATGACCTCTAAGGCTGTTCAGGGTTGTGCTCGCCAGCGCCTTGCCAGTGAGATCGTACACGGGAACGAAATCTACAAAATCTTCTTTAAGAATGGGCACTCCCGACGTGTCGTGTCCAACGTACCTTACACATAGGGAAATGTGGGCGGTGCGAGATATATCAGTGGCCTCGTCAGCTAGAACTGAAAAACACGAACCTGAGCTGACGTTTTCCACTATCTTTCTTTGTATGATTTTACCACAGAGGGTGATCAACTCATTTTGAATTTTTGGGCCGTGTACAGCGCATTCGCCGGAGATGTTTCCATGTGAGCTCTCAAGGCGGCATCTCCACATTTTGCTCTCATCCTAAGCAGTGCACGGAAATTTCCATCATTTTGAATGGCAGCACTTCAGACATATTTATCGGACCAGAGTCATCTGTGCCGCGAAGCGGTACTTCTTGCCTGCCACAGAAAAAAGGTTTGTTTCTATTATTGGCAGCAAGTTCTTGCGGTTTTCTTCCGCCTGCTTTTTAAGGCCGTGGTCAAGTTGTCTTAAGATGTCATGCTGTGAGCGGGACCAGACTGCTAAAAAGTTCTCCGATAGCGTTGTTGACATGGCGTGATAACTGCTGGATGCGTGGCTCTTAAAGGCGCCCATGGCTTTCTTGTAATCGGTGAACTCCTTAGTTACAAAACAGCCAAGCGCTGGTGCTCCCCTTTTCCTGCACACTCGCTTGCGAAGACTACGCAATATTTGCATAATTGCTCCTTGAAGCTTCTCTGGAATAAACAAGCCGTGGGTAACGAATCTACCCAGTGAGGTTGGAACTTTCAGATTCATTTTCCCTGTGGCTGGGATAATCATAGTTAGCCGGAGGGGTCCACGGGTTGAGCAGCAGCTTCTTCTCCATCGTCTCTGGATCAATTTACTTATTGCTTTTTGAGACAAACAGTCCCAAGTCGAAAATATTCGCACTCGTCGCACAGAGGGGAGGCAGAACCAGAATCTGTAGGTGCCATGCCACTCACCTTCCTTGGGCATTGCCCAGTGGTAAAGGCGTCACTTTGCCCAGCGTTGACTGTAGAACAAAGATAACTTGGAGTTGCACTGCGGCCCCATCATTTCCCGGCGGCGCATGTGTGTCCTGCTTGTGTCCGTTCTCAGGTGATTCATAAAAAACCGGTGCATTCTCCTGAGTCGCTACAGAAGTTCGGACGCGCTTGGCTTTCCACCAGTGCTGAGGAGGGCGAAGTTTTATCCTTCGAAGGAGGCGGTTCTTCTCCGTCCGCTTCATCGGTTCGAACTTTCTTGAAGTAAGACGCAAGACTTCTTTGCTTCGTTGTTGCAGAGTGTCTTTCATTTTGCTGCAGCAATCCTGTGCACGCACACAGAAGTGGCCAGTGGCCCCAAAAAGACGTTTGCGACTGCTTCGACTGCCTGGCGTGAACGGCGGGCGATGTTTTCTTCCTCTCTTATCCACTTTACAGTGGCTAGAATGTAGAAGTGTGATGAACGCGCTTGGCTCCCCCGCGTGGCGCATGTGTTTTCTGAACGCCGCTACAGCTGGTGTGCATGCAGGCCCATTATGTACTCCAGCTTCAGCAAACTGGATTAACGCTACTAAAGACCTTTTCACAGAGGACTCCATGGGCACTGCATACTCCCCTTAATATACGTGAACCCCCAGAATGCACTGCCCAGACCATTTGCACTCCTGTGGTACAGACCAGAAAGATGTGTTGCTCCGTTCCTGTGAAAAAAGTCACCTTTTAAACAGACGGCTCCCTGGGCGCCTGCATAATTCTCTCTGGGCTGTGCTAATTAAATAGCCGTGACCCCCCAAAATGCACTTTGTAGGCTGTGACGTCAACCTCTGTACTCCCGCGCACCGCCCAGCTTGGCGGCGTTTTTTTTCTCCTGTGAAAGTTGACCACTGGTGGCGTGATTGTGTGCCGGCTGTATCATCCCTTTGTGCGCTTTGTAGGGAGGCGCATATACCTTCTGTGTACAGAAGAGGTAGATTCCTTGCGTGTGGTTAAGGTTGTTCGAAGTTGCTCGGATATGCCAGTCTTTCAGTAGATGTCATCTTCGATGATTCGTTTCGGTGGCGAGGACTACAGTCTTGAGAAAAGTTTGCCCTGCAGCCTGCGTCCTCGGAATGCGCCGCTGAGTTTTTCCGCTCAGGGGTTTCGTTCCCTGGCAAATTTGCGCACGTCGTGTTGGTGTTGCCATTGCTGTTGAACTGTTTACCTTCACAGAAGTAGATGCGCTTTTCGTAGGAACCCAAAGCCGACACGTGGCGGTCCGCACCAGACGGATAATTTCTGCAGCGGCAATGCACAAGGAAAGCATCTGGAAACAATAAAGGAGCTGCTACAGTGTGAAAGACGAAAAAAAAAAGACTCGAAGGAACGCGAGGGCGAAGTGCAAAGCTGTGCAAATAGGGCAGGTGCGCGTGTCGGGGGAGGGAGCGCTGAGGTGTTTCTGGTAAAAGGGTAGGTTTGAAGAAAGGAAGAAGAGGGAAGCAATGCAGGAAAGTTGCAGTGCAACTTTGGGCAGCTGGTGATCGCTGTGAAGGCGTGTAAATATTTTAGTATCACCCGAAAAGTTAAAGCATCAAAAAAATTTCGGGGAGGTCCCCCCATAGTTACCGGCCTGAGCTATTGAATATATAAGAAGAAGGGTGACAGAAAATTTTCAACAAAGAAGTGCTGTATGCACCACAATAGACAAGGATGAATCAAGTAGCGCAATGGCTCCGTTTTCACAACGAGAGTGGGAAAGGGCTTAGAAAGGGTTCTAGTAGTACATCAACAGACCAGATGGCATTCCAATTATGCTGATAAAGACATTAGGTCCGAAGTTTACGCGGGCTTTGATAGAGGCACTGAGCAAACTAATAATCGATGGTGAAGTTCCTTATGGATGGAAACTTGACAATATGAGCATGATCTATAAAGGAAAGGGGGACAAAGCTGACATAAACAACTACCGTCTTGTAACAGTGACATCATGTGTCTACAGGCTGGCGATGCAGATTATAAAGGAAAGACTGGCAGGCATGGATAGAGGATGAGGGGGTGCTGGGGGAACTGCAGAATGGGTTTCGGAAATACAGGAGGTTGGAAGACAATCTGTTCTCACTGACGCAGTGCATCGAATAGCAGAAAAGGAACGCAGGCCCCTGTGGCTAGCATTTTTGGATGTCAGGGGAGCGTATGATAGTGTGGTTCAAGAGGAATTGTGGGGAATACTGAATACACTAGGCGTGGAACATGTCACTAATCTTTTAAAGGATATCTATAAAGGTAACAAGGTAGTTATAAAGTGGGAAAAACAGGTATCCAAGCCTACAGTGGTAAAATGGGGGCTTAGGCAGGGGTGTCCCCTGTCCCCCTTATTATTCATGATGTACCTACAAAGATTAGAGGCCAAATTAGAGGGAAGTGGACTGGGATTCAACCTCTCTTTAGTCAAACAAGGAAAACTTATTGATCAGGCACTACCAGCATTAATATACGCTGATGATATAGTGCTAATGGCCAACAACAAGGAAGATTTGCAGAGATTGGTGGACATTATCGGTAATGAGGGTGATAGCTCAGATTTCAGATTCAGTGAGGAAAAATCAGCAGTCATGATTTTTAATGACAATGAAGGTAGTGAGCTTAGAATACAGGAGGTCACGTTAGAGTTTTTGAGCGTATGGATAAGCAATGGGGCCGAAAACCTAAGGGAACACGAAATATACGTGACGACTAACGGTAACAGAAATGCAGCAGCCATGAAAAATAGGGCACTGCGGAATACAATAAGTATGATGTTGTGAGAGGAATATGGAAAGGGTCATGGTTCCTGGGCTGACGTTCGGCAATGCGGTCTTGTGCATGAGATCAGAAGTTCAAGCAAGATTAGAAATTCAGCAACGTGGAATAGGTAGGCTTGCTTTAGGAGCTCACGGGAATACACGAAATCAGGGAGTACAAGGTGATAGGGGATGGACATCATTTGAGGGCAGGGAAGCTAGCAGCAAGATAAAATTTGAGAAGCGATAGAGAGAAATGGTGGAGGAGCATTGGGCTAGGAAGGTTTTCAGCTACTTGTACATGAAGAATGTCGATACAAAATGGAGGAAGCGAACCAGGAAATTGACTGGTAATACTTAGAAAACAGCAGGTGGCCAACCAAAAAGAACTATCCGTTAAGAAGAAAGTGAAAGAAATGGAGACTGACGTGTGGAGAATTGTCATGATTAAAAAGTCCGCACTAGAAATCTATCGAGCTTTTAAGCAGCAAATTGCCAAGGAAAGGATCTATGATAATACTCGGGGTAGTTCTCTACTGTTTGAGGCCAGGACGGGAGTGTTGCGAACCCAAGACATATCGGGCCAAATACGAAGGGGGTAGACACAGTATGCAGTGCGTGTGGAGAGGGAGAAGAAACTGCCGAACACTTGATAATGTTCTGTAAAGGGCTTCACCCTATAGTTTCAGGATGATGGCGCAGAGTTTTTTCAAAGCACTGGGGTTTAGGGACAGGGATGGATAAATTGACTTTAAGTGGGGTAGACTTAACTAGAAGGAGGTATCTGATTGGTGGCCAAAGTCAAGGCACGAGTGAAAGTAAACCCTTTACTGCAAAGTACGAATCCTCAACCCTCACTATTTTAAGAAAAAAACATAAATCTAATGATTAGTTCACTAAGTATTACGGCTAGGTGGCGTTAGCCGCCGCCCAATCTAAAGGGTACAGCCACATCCATCCATTATTCATCCATCCTGGTGGCAGTGGTGTCCCCTGTCACCCTTATTATTCATAATGTACCTACAAGGATTAGAGGCCAAATTAGAGGGAAGTGAACTGGCTTCAACCTTTCTTTCGTCAAAGAAGGAAAACTCATTGAACAGGCACAAGCAGCATTGATGTACGCAGATGATATAGTGCTAATGACCGACAACAAGGAAGATTTGCAGACATAGGTGGACATCTGCGGTAATGAGGGAGATAGGTTAGATTTCTGATTCAGTAAGGAAAATCAGGCAGTCACGATTTTTAATGATAATGAAGAGTGTGAACTTGAAATACAGGAGGTCACGCTAGAGATAACAAATAAATACAAATATCTGGGCAAGCAAAGGGGCCGAGTACCTAAGTGAACACGAAATATACGTGTCGATTAAAGTAACAGGAATGCAGCAGTAATGAAAAACAGGGCACTGTGAAATTACATATGTATGATGTTGTGAGAGGAATATGAAAAAAAGTCATGGTTCCTGGTCTGACGTTGGGCAATGTGGGTCTTGTGCACGAGATCAGAAGTTCAAGCATGATTAGAAAATAAGCAACGTGGAATAGGTAGGCTTGCCTAGGAGCTCACCGGAATACATCAAGTCAGGGAGCACAAGGTGATATGGGATGGACATCATTTGAGGGCAGGGAAGCTTGCAGCAAGATAAAATTTAAGAAGCGATTGAGAGAAATGGTTGAAGAGTGTTGGGCTAAAAAGGTATTCAGCTACTCGTACATGAAGAATGTCGATACAAAATGGAAGAAGCGAACCAGAAAATTGACTAGTAAATACTTAGAAAACAGCAGGGGGCCAAACCAAAAAGAATTATCGGTTAAGAAGAAGGTGAAGGAAGCTGAGACCGAATGTGGAGAAGTGGCATGATTAAGAAGTCCGCACTAGAGATCTATCGAACTTTAAGCAGGAAATAGCCAGGAAAGTTCTATAATAGTAGTTCTCTACTGTTTGAGGCCAGGACGGGAGTATCGCAAACAAAGACATATCGATCCAAATACTAAGGGGTAGACACAGTATGCAGTGCGTGTGGAGAGGAAGAAGAAACTGCCGAACTCTTGATAATGTTCTGTAAAGGGCTTCCACCCTGTAGTTCAGGTTGATGGCGCAGAGTTTTTCAAAGCACTGGGGTTTAGGGACGGTGAGGGCAATATAGACTTTAAGCGGTTAGAATTAACTAGAAAGAGGTTATCTGATTGGTGGCTAAAGTCAAGGCACGAGTGAAAATTTAAACCCTTCGCTGCAAAGTGTTACGCCACGTATGTGGCCGGACGAAGAAGGAAAAAGAAGCAAGGAGGGTGGAAGAGAAGATCATCATCTGCCTGCGCCGATACGGCTCGTCCCTCGAACCGTGTATCAATAAACCCCAGACGCCTACTGAGGTCGTAACAGAGTGGTGGAGGTGCTGGGTATAGGAACCAACGACGGGACCGCTACCCCTCGGATTTCGCCGGAGTCGTCGCCTCGCCGGCCTGCCTCCTTCTTTGGCCATCATGCCTGACGAAACAGAAGCTCGGAACCAGTCCCCAGCAGTTCTTGGCCGTATCACAGAGAGCCACGAACCTTCTCCGGGAGGGCCAACGACGACGTGGACTCATGGCTCAAACATTTCAAGCGAGTAAGCAACTGCAACAAATGGGGATGCTGCCTCCCAACTGTCACGCGTTGTTTTCTACCTCACTGATGTGGCCCTCGTTTGGTATGAGAACCATGAAGATATTCTGACAACATGGGAACGCTTTGTTGAAGAAATCAAGAAGTGTTTCGGCAACTCAGCTGCAAAAAAGAAGCTTGCCGAGCGAGTCTTGCACAGAGGGCTCAGCTATCCGGTGAGACCTGCACCGTGTATACTGAAGAGATTTTGAGGCTGTGTAGGGAAGTCGATTCCAGCATGTCGGAAGAGGGACAAGGTGGGGCATTTGCTGAAGGGAATTGCAGAAGATGTTTACAACTTCCTTATTAGCAGGGAAAGCCTGACTTCAGTGTCTGACGTTGTACGGCACTGCCGCACGTTTGAAACCCTGAAGCAGCGCAGAATAGCGCCTAAGTTTGGTCGTCTGGCAAAATGTCACCCTCAGTAGCCAGCATAGAAGCGGCCTCAACTGTTGACCTTTCGGGCAGCCATCCGCCAGAAACCCTACCGAGTGTCGCCGTCTGAGCGCAAGATAATTGATGAACAAGTGCGTGATATGCTGCAGAAGGGTGTCATTCGAGAATCATCGAGTCCTTGGGCGGCTCCCGTGATTCTAGTCAAAAAAGATGGTACCTGGAGATTCTGTGTGGACTATCGCCGTCTAAACTCCGTCACAAGAGAGATGTCTACCCTCTCCCACGCATTGATGACGCTCTAGACTGCCTCCATTCAGCATCCTACTTTTCGTCCATAGACTTACGCTCAGGCTATTGGCAAATACCTGTGCATTCAATGGACAAAGAAAAGACGGCTTTCGTTACTCCGGATGGACTATATGAATTTAACGTGATGCCTTTGGTCTATGTAACGCGCCCGCTACATTTGAAAGATTCATGGACACCATTCTGCGCGGCCTGAAGTGGAACATCTGTATGTGTTATCTTGCGACGTTGTTATCTTCGGCGTACATTCAGTGAACATAACGAAAGGGTAGAGCTGGTTTTGAAATGTATTCGAAATGCTGGCTTGGTTCTTAATGCAAAGAAGTGTCATTTCGGAGCTCGACAAACACTGGTGCTGGGACATCTCGTCAACAAGGATGGCATCAGGCCCGACCCGAATAAGACAGCGGCTGTTAGAGCTTTTAAACCACCTGGCTCAGTGAAGGAGCTTCGGAGCTTCTTGGGCCTCTGCTCTTACTTTCGCCGATTTATTCCCGCCTTTGCAGAAGTTGCCTTTCCACTGACCTGTCTTCTCCGCCAAGGTGCTAGTTTGAATGGACTCCTGATTGTGAAACTTCTTTCAACCAACTGAAGTTCTTGCTCACGTCGCAGCCTATCCTGCGGCACTTCGATCCTTCTGCGGCGACTGAAGTTCACACCGACGCAAGCGGCATTGGCATAGGTGCAGTCCTGATACAGCGATGTAATCAAGTGGAACACGTGATCGCATATGCCAGTCGCACTTTAAGTAAGCCGGAACGCAATTACACTGTGACCGAACAAGAATGCCTTGCACTCGTCTTCGCTGTGCAGCGATTCCGCTCATACCTGTACGGTCGTCCTTTCCAGTAGTTACGGATCATCATTCTTTGTGCTGGCTTATCAACCTTCGGGATCCGTCAGGGCCGTCTAGCACGCTGGGCCCTCCGGCTGCAAGAGTACAACTTCACGGTATCGTACAAGAGCGGCAGGAAACACGCGGACGCAGACTGCCTTTCAAGGATGCCAGTTGATGCTACAGTTTGCGACGCTGACGATTTCGATCATCTGATTGCGTCCGTAGCACCAGCGTTCCCGGATAAGGCCACCTTTGAAACTGAGCAGCGGAAGGACGTGAGTTTGAATCCGTTATTCGTGATCGCACAAGCATCCACTCCGGAAAGCCGCTTTTGCGTCCGTGATGGTCTACTGTACAAGAAATCCATCTCCGGCACCGGTTCCCGCTTCCTGCTGGTGGTTCCAGAGGCACTACGGTCATCTGTTTTGTACGCCATGCATGATGACGCCACTTCAGGTCACCTCGGAACGACGCGCACTCTTCATCGTACCCAGGAACGCTTCTACTGGCCACGTATGCGCCAGTCAGTTGAGTTGTACGTGGCCAGTTGTGCGCAATGCCAGGCGCACAAATCTCTCTCAGCAGCTCCGGCCGGACATCTACAACCTGTGACGCCTCCCAGTTCTCCGTTCGAACAAATTGGCATTGACCTGGTGGGCCCTTTTTTCCGCGTTCATCGAAAGGCACAGATGGATTGTGGTATGTGCTGACCATCTTACTCGGTACTGCGAGACTGCTGCCCTGCCATCCGCGACTGCTGGTCAAGTGTCGTCCTTCCTTCTCCATTCTATCATACTGCGTCATGGGCCCCTCGCGTCATCATAAGTGACCGTGGACGTCAATTCACGGCAGACGTTGTCGAACAACTTCTCCGTATGTGTGGCTCAGAGCTCAGACACTCGACGCCTTATCACCCGCAGACGAATGGTCTCGTCGAGCGAACAATTCGAACACTGGTGAATATGCTTTCTATGTACGTTGCTTCGAACCACAAGAACTGGGACGATGTCTTGCCGTTCGTCACATACGCGTTTTAATACTTCCCAACATGAGACCACCGGCTACAGCCCGTTCTTCCTCCTCTATGTTCGACCCCCCCCGTTATACTCTGGATACATATTTTTCCTTCTCTGATCGGGACCAATCAGAAATCTCCCTAGCAGAAACTCTTTGTCTCGCCGAAGAAGCTCGTCGTCTTGCTCGTTTACGTACAATAGCCTCGCAGACAGATCGAAAGTTCGTTATGACAGCAAGCACCGGCAGGCCACATATATTCCGGGAGATCTCGTGTTGGTGTGGAAGCCTTTACGCAAACGTGGCTTGTGCCAAAAACTGCTCGCGCACTACATCGGACCTTTTGTTATCCTTGACCGCCTGAGCGCAGTCGACTACCGCATCGCACGTCTTACAGCTAGCGGGGACGCTCCAGAAAGACAGAGGTCACGCATGTCGCTCGCCTGAAGCCTTTCAGTCAACGCGACACTGCATGAAACGCGCGGCGCGCTTTGTCTGCGAGGGGGAAATGTTACGCCCCGTATGTGCCGGACGAAGAGGAAAAAGAAGCAAGGAGGGGTGAAGAAGAAGATCATCATCTGCCTGCGCCGATACGGCTCGTCCCTCGAACCGTGTATCAATAAACCCCAGACGCCTACTGAGGTCGTAACAAAGTACGAATTCTCAACTCACTATTTAGAAAAAAAAGTCTAGTTTTGGTTCATTATATATAACGACTTGGTGGCTCTAGCCACCGCCCGATCTAAAGGATACAGCCATATCCCTCCATCCCTCCATCCATCCATCTCCATCCATCCATCCATCCATTTTCAAAATGAAGGAGGGAAAGTGTGGCAGCTGTTTTTCTTTCCTTTTTCATGCGGCAGGCATCTTCCTAGAGGAGGCGTTGCGTAAGCCTAAGTTTTTGGAAGCAAAATTCAACGCCGCTACCCCCCTCAGACACAGCAGTGATGACCGGCGATTTGTGCTTAACACGTTTTCGTTTTTAATCTGTCATAATAAATGTTTGACGAAGCAATCTCTTCAAATGCTTGAATACCATAGTCATCATCATCAGTGAGGCCCGCGAAAATTGATTGCCGAACTTCAAGGCACCCAGAAAATGCCATTTTTATTGTTATTATTAATATTATTATTACTATAACTCCAGAGAAATTGAAAGGCTCCCCTGAAAATGAGCAAAGCCACAGTCACACGCATTCTCAGCCCTGCCCTAGAACACTCGTATGCGAGGCCTTAGAACAACAAAAAGTATGACTTAGAGGAAGTGAACAAAACCATAACTACATTCATTCCTAAAACGCAACTGCAGTTAGGTTAAAGCACTAGGGCAAGACGTAAGCAAACTCTCCCAAATCACAAAAAAGAAACAATAACTACTAAAGCTACCCCCTCAAGATCTAAAGTTGAATTAACTCAGTTAAAAGGGCTGATTAACAAAAAATTGCCGACATGGGGATTTATAGCATCAAAGAAATAGATGAAGAACTCAAAAAAGGACTGAACATGACAACAGGAAACTTATTACGAAATGCACACTCCAATAGATAGAGTAACATAATCAGCAGTCTCAATATAAACAAAGTTAGAAAGAAACAAAAAACCAGAAGCCTAACCAGGAACGAATCTGCTTGGATACCCTACCCTGAGAGAATAGAATAGAGCTTACAAAACATGACCAACGAAAAATTATGCAGCGAAATTGTTGACCCCACCAAAGATGGAGATCTCGTGTTTAAAAGCTTGTATCACTTTCTGCACGATGCCTCACCACTGGCAAATCAAATGTACAACCCTAACTGTGAAAAGCCAATACCAAACAAATACAGAAAAATGAGATGAACGATTGAAGAATTAAACACAGATCAACAGATTTACCACGTGGGATCATAGTCAATAGCGCTGTCAAACTGAAAAATCTGCCAAACAGAATACACCCCTTTCTTAGCTTGGCAGAGACTAAATAAAGGCATTCGACTCGGTAGAGATACCAGCAGTCTTAGAGCAGCTAGTGCACAATGCATGCATGAATACCCTAGCCAACATTTACAGAGGGTCCACAGCAGACAGACAGACAATGAACTTTATTAGTCTTGAGGGCAACTAGAAGAGTCCCTTTATGGGGGAGGAGCTGTCGCAGAGCAGAAAAATTTTTCGTGAAGTGGACCTGGCAAGGCGACGAAATCTGAGCAATATTTACAAGCATGCTTGCAGAACTATTTGAGCCACCACGATGTAATAAAATAACCATATAAAAACATAAATAACATTTACAAAGAATATCTCGGTACTTACGCTTTGCAAATGACATTTGCTTTTTAGCAGTGGTGGCCGTTGAACTACAATGAACTGAGGGTCTAAACCGAGAAAGTGTTCGAGTAGGCTACAGAAAATAAGTAAAAGACAAGAATCTAATGTTAGGAGGCCAAACAAGAGAGCCGAGGTTTGCAACGGCACACTAGAATCCTTACAATATATATGTATTTAAGACAGATATTCACAGGAGACACTACTCGTGAAAAGGAAATTCACCAAACAACATGGGTGGGCTAAAGCTTTAATGCAGACATTCCCAATTATCAAAGGCAATTTACACTGTCCCTAAAGCAGAAAGTGATAACTGTTGTATGGTGCGAGTACTAACATATGGTGCAGAACTTGAATGATAGTAAAAAGAGAAATAAAAGTCCAGAACAGGACAAGACTATGCAAAATGGAAAAGAAATGGTTAGCATAACATAGAGATATTAAAAACTCAGAGCTCGATAGAGAACAAAAACGGTTAGATGACATCTACCTGACATTAAAGAAAAAAAAAGCTGAAACTGGGCAGGTCAAGCAATGTGAGGGAGAGACAAGTGACCAGTTAGATAGATTGTGTGGCTACGAAAGATGAGAAAATAGCTGAGAAAGGCAGAAGGCTAGATGGGATTTGCACGCATAAGATCGATTAAGCTTGCGCAGGGTTGGGAAAATTATAGGTAACTGCGAGAAGGTTTGTAATAGCATTGGACATAAAAGGCTGATATACAAAGAGCTTGTATTATCGACTGTTGCACATCGCAGGTTGGTTTCAATCTCAACAGTTATTCAACTCACATCGCAGTGGTACTGCTTACGTATTGTAGTTGTACTGGCCAACTGCTTTTTGACATGTTTTCTAGCAACGTTGAAACATATCTGGAACATTTAGCAGAACCATCTACAGCCATTCCCCAGCTTTGTATAGTGCATCTGCGCCAGGCTTAATCCGCGGTACCTTGCGGAATTTGTCTGCTCCGACGTGGTGTTCCAGGAGCACACTGCCTAATAGACTACCGGCTGTTTTGCACAAGTGTGACTATGTTGAAAGGTGTGCCTGTATAACCGTAGATGCCTGGTTCCTCAGGTTCCAAGCAAATCTCGGCTCTCGTACATCACGATCTTGACAAGCGATTTAAATCAGAATATCAGTGCATTGAGCTTCTCCCCGGGAGGCGACTGCTCAAGGGGTTGCTAATTTTACATGTTTACAGTTCCCCGAAACGTTCGAAGGACCGCTTTTATGCCCTTATTTCAAAGGCTATGAGTCTCGCGAACCGCGGGAAGATCCCGCTTTTGGTGTCTGGAGATTTTAACGCGCCACACACTGCGTGGGGGTATCCAAAAACTACAACGAAGGGTGACTCACTTTACAAGAGCACGCATGACTTGGGCATGATTATGCTGACTGACCCCCGTTATCCGTCGCGAATAGGAAATTCAGCTTGTAGGGACACTACGCCTGATTTGACTTTTACAAATTTTCAGGATCACTGCGAGTGGACTAATTTATATGAACACTTAGGTAGCGACCATTATATACTAGAAACTACGCTGTCGGCAACTGTCACAGCTAGCAGGAAACACACTATAGTAGACTGGGATCTTTCCGCGATATTCGTAAAGATGGGGGCTGCTGGGAAAATCTTGCGGATTGGAAACAGAACTTATCTAGCGACGTTAAGAGGGCCACAAAGGTCATCGAGACGCCGCCAGAGATTGGAACCATGGATAGCAAACTTGCCCACCTCTTCGAGGCCAGAAATGGCCTTAGGGAGCGCTGGAAACTGAACAAGCTCAATCGGCGGTTAAGGCGAAGGATTGCTGAAATTAACAGGGAGATCGAGACCTACTCCATGCAGCTTGAGAGAGCGCGATGGGAGGAGACATGCAACATGGTAGATGGACAAATGCGTGTTGGGGGGAAATGGAACTTGCTTAAACATCTGATGGGGCCCGAAAAAAGCAAGGGTAGTCAGTGCCGGGTGGTCGACCGCATAGTCAGCGCGGCTCTCAGAGACAGCTCAGAAAAGGAGGTTTGCGATATGCTTGCAAGCAAATATTTGCCGCTTAGAGGGATGGATCCCACCCTTTCCAAGCCCCCCCTCTATAGTGGGCGGATGCAATCCAAGCTTGATGAGAATATCACGACAGCTGAAGTTCGGATGGCGCTAATGGATCTCAATGGCAGGTCGGCACCCGGGGCTGACCAGATCACTAACAAGACTTTGAGGAACCTTGATGACGACTCAATTGACTTTCTCACCGACCTTTTTAACAAACACTGGGCTGATGGCACGTTCCCCGAGGAATGGAGACATGCGGAGGTGATCCTCATCCCTAAGCCGGGCAAAAAGCCCAGCCTTGACAGCCTCCGCCCCATCTCACTTACATCTTGTGTTGGAAAGGTCTATGAGCATGTTCTGAATAATAGGTTCTGTGCATTTATCGAGGATGAGGGTCTCCTCCCTCCGAATATGGTGGGTTTCCGTCCACACCTCTCAACGCAGGATGTGATGCTTCTCCTTAAATCTCACATCATTGACGACAGCACTCGCGATGCCAGGGCCATACTTGGTCTCGATCTGGCTAAGGCGTTTGATCACATATCTCATGCCCACATATTGGAATCCATAAATGACATGAACCTGGGTGCGCGATTTTATAATTTTGCCGCTGCTTTTCTCAGTGACCGAACGGCTACTCTTAAGTTGGGGGAGCTGAAGTCAGAACGGTACGAATTAGGTTCACGTGGAACCCCTCAGGGGGCAGTCGTCTCCCCGCTTCTTTTCAATATTGGCATGACTCGCCTTGCTCGCGAACTGGACGAACTCGAGGGGTTGGAAAGTGCGCTCTACGCGGATGATATCACGGTGTGGGTCCGAGGCGGTGCCATAGGGCGCCTTGAGGACAGATTGCAGGAGGCGGTCAACACGGTTGAAAGAAACATCAGTCGTATGTCTTTAAAGCTTTCAAGTAGTAAATCTGAGCTATTAATATACAGGCCCACCAGACAAGGACGGCGACCTAAGGACTGGGTCCCCCCTGAGCAGGTGGATGTGACATTATTGACTGCTAGTGGGGCTAGAATTCCCAAGGTTAGCTGTATCAGGATATTAGGCATGCTCATTTCAGCGGATGGACGTAACACGGAAACTTTACGTAGATTAGAGCAACATACTGCGGCTACGCTTCGCCTCATTATTAGAGTTTCTAACAGGAAAGGAGGCATGAAGGAGGACAATCTTCTTCGCCTCTTTCATGCCTTCCTCATGAGTCACGTTCATTATGTTGCGTCTATGCATCACTGGCTCGCTGCAGAAAGGGAGAAGCTCAATGTACTGATCCGTAAAACTGTTAAAAGGGCACTCGGCCTTCCAATCCGAACTAGCACGGAGGGGCTGTTAGCATTAGGAATTCACAACACGTTGGATGAAATTATAGAGGCTCAACGCACGGCGCAGATCTCTCGCCTCTCGGTCACCCGGGCGGGTCGGGAGATTTTGGCACGTGCCGGAATTTCTACAATACTCCAGGAAGAGCGGATGACTTCTCTTGACTCCGCCGTTAGACAGGCACTCGTAGTTTATCCTATTCCTAGGAATATGCACCCTCAATTTAACGTCGCAAGGAGAAGGGCTAGAGCCAAGAAAATTTTGGAGCAGGTGCACTCGAAGTCGGGATCGTCGACCTTCACGGACGCTGCGCGTGCGGATAGGAATCGTTATGTGGCCGTTGCGGTCTCTGAGCGAGGTACAGTAATGTCGGCATGCTCTGTCAAGGCAACCTCCCCAGCAATAGCTGAACAGGTATCCATCGCACTAGGGCTTTTGGATTCATCCCGTGTTCAGATCTACTCTGATTCCCGTTCGGCGGTTAGAGCCTTTGCCTCTGGCAGGGTCTCCCCACCTGTTGCTAGAATTCTCAGAGGTAGGACCATCACTCCACACGAGATCATTTGGTTCCCGGCCCATATGGGCTCCACGATCAGCGGCATCACCAACTCCAACGAATTGGCCCACGCCCGGGCGCGAGGACTTGCCTTCCGCGCGGGGCTTCACGGCCCTGGCACGTTGGACCGCTCCGCCCCGCCCGGGGCCGATCCTCTGGATGGGGGTGCGGCTGATCGAGGGTCGCGGGACGTTCTAGCGACATTTAACGAAGTCACTTCACATTATCGTTTGAGTCGTAGGGTCTTTCCTCCACCCCATTCGCATCTTACCAGAGGACAAGAAGTCACGCTCAGACTACTACAGACAGGGGTTTACCCCTGCCCAGCTAATGTATCTATTTATATGGATATATCTCCTGACTGCCCGGACTGTGGGTGTGTGTGTACATTTGAGCACATGATGTGGGACTGCCCCCACATACCCAAGGAACTCAAGGCGCAAATCATCCCAAGACAAGGGTTTTATTCCGCCATCAAAAGTACGGATCGTCACCGTCAGCTTCGGGCAATCCAAGGGGCCCACGATGCCGCAGGCAGGTACTCCCTGCCTGTTCCAACGTGGGAGCGGCCCGCAGGGGCGTCGGGGTAAAACCCGACTCTCCTCCCTCGGTGTACAATAAAGTTATCTATCTATCTATCTATCTATTATATAAATGAGAAAACGGGGGGGGGGGCGAGTACCGAACCTTGGGGAACGCCAGAATAAACGGGATTTAGTTGGGAATTAAAAGTGTCAGCAAACATATTGTGAAAGACCATTCGGAAAATGTTCAATCGTGGAAAGTAGCTTATGATCAATGTTTAACCTGCTTAATTTCATGAAAAGTAAACTATGGCAAACTTTTTCAAAGGCCATTCCAAATCGGGAAAGATACAATCAGTATCAGTAGTGGAATGATTTGTGGACTATCCTCTAGCAGGGAAAGAGTACTAACGCGAAACTTCGGCGTGATCAAGTCAATCAAGCGTATTTACCGAGAACAGAAGCAAGTGGGGCTAGCCACAAGACGAAACTACAGACAGCCGGCGCCTTGTCTGTTGATCTATCAATGTCAATTGAATACTGTGTGTTCCCGTATTGATAAACCGACAGCCCAGTTAGATCGGCTCAGGCATTTGCCGAGTACCTAATGTTTTCAGAGCTAGGTTTCCTTAACGTGCAGATTATATCGAAACACATGAGTTCTTCCATAACAAAATATGTTCACCTGTAATTGCTGCAATTATAACCGCAACATCCACACCTTAGCTCGTATCAGCGCAACTCCGCACCTGCCAAGTCACTATGGTGAGTGTTGGGTATAGGATCATATTCCGGCATGCCTACCTTTTCAGAGAACCATGGCAGAGATTCAATCAACTAGAAGCAGTTTTTTTATTTATGGTCAAAACTATTAGTGAAGACATGAGAAATTGCTTACTGGTGGAATTGCCGCGAGGATGCTCACCAGGCGATCTTCTGCCGAAGTGGCCCAAGGTGCGTTGAGAAGACAGACCTTTTGGGGAGAAGTAAATGAACTTATTAATCCCTCGAGTCTCAACGTACACACTCGGACGCAAGTGGTATTTTGCCGGTTCATGGGTGCCAAAAAATATCATCATAAAGGAACGCCGAGGGGAGCTCTGACTGGTATGTATTAATGTTAAGACTACGCACACAAGCACTGACATCAAAGGAGTCAAAACACCAATGCCGATCGCTATACTGCCCAATGAAAAAAGTTTATACAACCCAGTCTTCACTTATTCATTATTAGCTGCATGCGTTAGACTACAATCAACCATGCCAGTGAAAGCACGGCTTTTTTGATGGCTCCACAAGCGAGCCATTTTCTAGCTACAATGGCAAAGGTATGGCGACACGTAAGAGTCGCAAATTTAGAAGAAGATCGAGACATTTCAGACCCAGGTTCTAAGATTGCCGTTAGCGTATGTGCACGACAGTACTGTGGAAAATCTCATTCCAACATAAAAAAAACGTTGAACGTAGACATTGCACAATAATATACGTTTTACAGCATCATCGACTACGTCCGCAATCATGTTATCTCGGCTGTGCACCTGCGTCTGTAAACTGACTGGCAGTTAGGAACGGTTAATTTTCAAGTACGGTAAGAGCAGACCGAAGAAAACAGGCATATTAACGTATTTTTAAAAAATACCACGCGCGCTTCAGTGATAAACTAGCTACCACGTGGCGCACGCGGATGCGACGACCCAGAAACCAAAATGCTATCAACAAAATGCACGCGTCCAACATGGCCGCATCAAACAAAAAGACCAAGTTTTCGACTCCGAGCCTATCAACGCAACGATTAAGACGTCGAGTCACTATACGGTGCATGGTGAGCACCCCGACACCTTTGGACAAGATAACATTTCAGACAGGGACGGCTGTTTAACAAAGTTTGAAGCAAGGCGGATCTTCGCGTATTGTTCTACTCGGGGAAATACAAGAGCAAATCTTACTTGAAGCAATGCCGGTAGCGCGTCCACCTTGAAGACTCCGTCGCCAATAATGTGGAATGTACGCAGGAGTGGCACGGGGTGTGTCAGTACATACTGTATACTGCCGTCCTTTATGAAAGGGAACACGCGAACGCGTGGCCTGCGCTCTGCGGTGGCTGCGTATACAGCGCCATCAACCGACAGCAAAAGAAAACACGTTCGCTTTCAGCGTCATCTATTGCCAAGCAACATAACGAGCCATGGTCGGTAGACAAAGCTTAAGCGATTCTAGATTACGTTCCACGTTCCCTCTCTGCTCACGCCGTAGTCCACTGCCAACATATTAAATATCAAACGTTGTGCGCGACTACGGCGCAAGCTGCAGTAATCGCCCGATATCGCTCACCACGCGCGCAGGGAGGTAACGTAATCTAGCAGCGCTTGTCTACCGACCATGACTCCTTATCTTGCTTGGCAATAGATGACGCCAAAAGCGAACATGCTTTCTTCACTTGTCGGTTGATGGTGCTGTAGGCAGCCGCCGCAGAACACCGGCCGCTCGTCCGCGTGTTCCCTTGTATAAAGGACGACAGTGTACGTATTACGTCAGCGCTCCTGGAAGAAAGCAAAACTTGTTAGGAGATAAAAAGCACGCGTAAAAATAAATAATAAATGTGGCCTCACGAACAATGCTTGATCGCGAAGCCACGGCTGGTCCATGAGCGCTCATCTAGCCGCCAAGTTCCAGCTGCAAAACAAAGAGGGCAAGGTCTCAGCTTCTGCAAAGGAATCACGTAAAGCATGGGAAAACACTCAAGCTAGAACGAACGCGAGCGTAAACACCAGGACGCCACGTTGCGATCCACGAAAAGCACTGGCACGCAATGATGGCTGCAGGAGAGCCACGGCCGTTCCGGTCGGGTCCACCTCTCGTTGACGAAGGCCTAACTAAGCTATACTTAAGCTATAACCGCGAGGGCCTGCTCTGTGCTTCAAGGTGGTAGACCCGTGGTGGAACTATTCAAAGAACCCGCTCAAAGTTCCATGCAACCTTAAAGTTCGGTTAAAGTGTGAATATATAGCAAGGATGCTTGGTGAAGAAAGCCCCAACACCTCGCCGGCCTGTCATGATATAGGGGACTCACCAATTTGATGTCGAAGACGGAGCTCGCAGTGGTCCTCCAACATCGGGCGACGTTGCTGGTTGTGCGCAGCTCCATAAGTCCAGGTAAAGTACACAGATGAAGTCCACACACACATACACGCAAGAAAAAAAAAGGGGGGGGGGGCGAATCGCGACTCGTACGTATTATGACTATCGCACGCCCTCTGCCAAAAGCAAGCCATTCCACGTGGCGCCGACGAACTGCCGTCTACAGAATACGCAGCGCGTCTGGCAACGAATGAAAAACGAAGGTGGGCAGCAGCCCGCGTGTAACATTTTTTTTTTAACGGCGATTCTCTAATATTCGCGCATGCGCTGTTGGAGCCATATCTATAGTGGCGCCATTACGTCATGGTATCGTTCTTTGCCGTCTTATCGGCGAGATCTGGGCGCGGCGCACTGCGGAGGAAAGAAATCAAAGGAAAGATGCGCAAAAGATATCGCAGGATATGCACCACACGGCGCATGATCTTCGGGCTCAAAAAGCGACGGAAACGTCTAAACAGCAGGGCTGAAGCAGTTGGATTGCTTCCATGCGGTCGCCATTTCGCGTGCGCTCTTGAAATTCAACCCAATTACTGGCATGGCTTGCAATTGTGTGTTTTTTTGGCACGCCATTTATGTACGATTAATTTTTTTTTTCAGTAGACATGCTTTTCTTTGGCAGTTAGGTCTGTCACCAGTAAATCGTCGGTCCTTTATTAATACTGCTTTCTAGCAAACGCATCGCAATCGATTCGTCTGCCAATTATACAGCTAAATAACTGGATCAGAAAAACTTCTTCAGTGCTCCCAATAACTTAGAAAAATGGTGTTGGACTGAAAATAAACGTTAATCTTAAGCTACTTTCAAGCTCACTGCAGTTAAGCGAATACAGATCGGTGACAGTGCCAACGGCGTTGTTTGGCGAGGACTGTATACCAACATATTCCATGGCTGACGATCAAGTCTATATATTTTCTTTCACACAATATGTATGAACTAAAGGTGTGGAAAGTCGGTATGAGGATAACAATCAATTCGACTGTGATAGCGAGTGAAGGAACAGTTACTGTTTAAAGGGTAATATCGGTTCTAGTTAATGTACACATATAAAGTAACGCTTCTGTGTGTATTTCTCAGCAGTCCAAACGAGCAAGACTCAGCTGTTTGCGGCATGCGTATTTAGGAGAAGTTAGTAAAGGAATCAGCACGCAGCCTTTAATGAAGAAAGAAAGGGGCAAACACAACAGATGAAATATGCTCCATCAAACAAACGATCCAGTTGGCAGGTTTAGCAAGGTGTACAATTGGGCGAGATCGGGATCGCCATAAGCTTTGTGTGAAGTGCTGCACAGAACATAAATACGTGCGGGCACAACACCAAAGTGTGGGAGTGTAATATTTTGTGTTTCCTTTCCTCCGCTTTACCATGTACTCGCCAGACGAACAAACCGAGTGAGCTGCGCCTTACCTCATCCGTTTTATATCTCCAACTAATCGACGCACAATAGATCTTGATGCCGATTTGTCGCAATGATGTTTGAAACAGGACGTCACTAACGCAGCTTGCTGTGCGAGTTGCTTCGTAAAATTCGGAAGAGGAAACCAACGAAAGACACGAAGACCGCAAGGCTATATAGGAGAACAACCACACATAACAAGCGCTGGACTTGAAACACAATGTTTATTGCAAAAACCCACCCACACACAAGCCAGCAACGCGTGCATAAATAGGCTATCTTAGTCATTTCATAGTTGCACACCTAACAGTGCACAGGTATTTTAAAAAAAGCACAATTTCATGAAACACTATAGAATATCGACGCCACCGTGCATGACGATAGTGATAGCGCGAGAACAAAACGACGACACAGAGACAAGAAGGACACGAAAGACACTTCTTGCCTCTGTGTCGTCGTTTTGTTCTCGCGCTATAACTATCGTCATGCCATACCAACTAGCCCAAGCTGCCACACTTCTAAGCCACCGTGCAATCAGTATGTAGCAGCGCGAATTCTTTATCTGTAAGAAAAACTGAAAGATGATTTACACATGACGCTTTGCCATGTTTTGTTTTGATTTAGAAAGCTTTAGATATTTTAAGATGAAGCTTGTTTTCTTTTCTTTTATTCTTCTGCCAATGACACTTATTGAATAGAAATCAAGGGCGCACAGCCATTGCAGTGCAGAGGTGAGTGTACCCGTGGGTAGTAGAATGACGCAGCCTGCCATTGAAGCTGATCGGCCCTTCTGACATTTGTAGACACGGCTGCATGACAAAGAAATTTCGAAACTTGCGTGCGTCTGCGCTGCAACAGTTGTAGCTGCGTCCCTGATTTCAAATCAAGGTGCCATGGTAAATGAATCGAGAAATAAGATTAAACATGAAAGTTGTGAAGCCTTTCGAAGTGACAAAAAAAAAGACAAAGTGACATATGTGACGTGATCCCTCAGTTTTTAGTCAAAGGGTGCACGTGGCATTGATATTCAGGTGTTCTGTGGAAACACGCTGTTCTAACACCTTGACATGCTTAATTCTTGGGCTTGTACTGTTAAATTTGTAACGTTGCTAGGCTCGGATAGCTTATTTACGCATGCGCCGATAGTTGATGCACGTGGGGGCTGGGCTTTCTTTATTATTATTTAGTTGTTAGTCCAGCACTTGCCTTGTCTGGTTCCTTAACTGTTATCGTAATTTTGGTTGGTTTCTTATAAAGTATAGTTCGCTAAAGGTCATCACGTTTATCGTCGTGCGAGTGACGTAAAAACCATCATCACACCCTTCCTCCTCTCCCGATGTGTTCCCATCACGCGCATATACGAAACGACTTTATCTACGCACGACGTGATCTATTGCACTATTCATCCACAAAATATATGACTGATTAACCTCCTTTCCACATGTTGTACGAGATAATCAGAAAGATAATCTTAATTGTACATGGTGTTTTACTATAGATCACCGTCATGCGAGTAATCAAATAATTAATAGAACTGCCAAATAAAAAAAGAACCCTCTATATGGCATGAGTACGAAAGGGCATTCAACTCTATAGAGATATATCAGTGCTTCTAGAGGTTGTTGAAGTGTTGTGTTCGGTCGTTCTGGCACAAGAGATTCGGAAAGACGGTGTCGAGGCAGTTTCAAGATATTCAAGGAAACTTGACGCTTATTAAGAATAATTACAGGACAAGCATTTTACTACGTGACGAACATATCGTAAAACCAGACGAAGATTTCGTCTCCACTGAGCCCACGCTTGCCCAGGTCGGCGTTTCCCTTTCTTGATGTGAGAAGGCGGCTGGGTCATGGGTCTCACCCTCGTACTACCGGAACAACAAAAGGACCACCGCTCGCCACTCTCAATTAGCGGGGCTAGTTGTTATTGCTGTGACACCACTCTCCTCAAGCAAAACGTTGTGGTCAGGAACCATTGCAGTAGTTTTCGTCAAACACTTGCCTCGTCGGTCTGCATAGCACCCCACTTTCCGTGCCGGGAGCACATATTTGGACGGCCATCAGCAGGCCCACAGCTCTCCGGCGACCTGTCCCTTTTGTGGTAGAAGGAGCAGAAAGAGGAAAGGGGGCACCGCTTTCTCCGTGGCTTGGCGCTGGTCCCGTCAAGCTGTTCCGTCGAGAAGTACATGCGTGCGATTTCAAAGCTACTGCGCTTTAAAGGAGCCGAAACACTTTTTCAAGTAACCATGGAATAAATTCACTGGAAGAGCTTATTGTCTCACGAATTCAACACCGCAAAATTTTGAAGAATCCGTCCAGTGCGAGTGGAGTTACAAAGGTTTGTCGCATGCTGCAATTGAAGTCTCTCTTCTCTCGTCCCTCAGCTCAGCAGGGAGGGATGGCAGGGCCACAGAAAAACGTCACGTGCGCTTCGCGACTTTGAGCAGTTTTTTTTTCTCTTTTTTTCAAATGCGCGGTTTTAATATGATCGTGCGCGCACGCGTGGACAAGTAGCGGCTTCCCACGGCGATCTCTGTAACGACCGAGTGCGCCACGTTTCGTGTCTTTATGTCTTGTCTCTGTGTCGTCGTTTCGTTCGTCATGCCATACAAACTAGCCCAAGCTGCCACACTTCTAGGCACATTCTACGACAACACAAGGAATGGTTAACGTCCATATTCTTTCTTTGGCTGCGAACGACCCTCACGCCGCCGCCGGTCAAAACAGTCAGTGCAGCGCACAGGGTATGCGGTGCACGGAGCCTTTTGATGGCTTCCGAAATTGTGATCACTGGGGCGGTTACAACTTTTTGCAGTGACAGATTCAGTAAAACTTATTTTTTACCTTCAAATGTTGTGTTTTACTACAAAAAGCACGTTTAGACTCCTCATTGGTTAATGTTCATAGCCTTGAGATTAACGTTGTTCGAGAATTGATAAAATCTCGGAGGCTACAAAACAAGGTAAAGGCTCAAAAACGCACAACTTGTTCTTCTGCATTTTTTTGCAATAAAATAATTAAATTTATTACTTCTTTTTTGTTTAGTTTATTTATTTATTTGCGCCAAAATTGAAAAAAAAAGATATACACGGCGTTTATGACGTTTTTCAGCCACTAAAGCATAGCCTTCGAGACTTTGAATTTTGCCTTTTTATTGGGATAAGAATTGGCAGTTGGGCAACACTTCAAGCTCAATATCCAGCAACAAGTCCTTCGTAGTGCAAAATCAACTTTAAAGCAGTGTTTTTATAGGCTGTTTTATGCAGCAAACTTTTCGATGCCCGAAACAAGTCATTTTCGTCACGTTCAGGGAATTGCTTGTCTGCACGTCTGCCGTCGAAACGGTGTCGCGCATAATCGTCTGCTGCAATCGCGGTAGCAATGAGCGTGTCGCTCAGTCGGTCTTAAAATGATAAGATCGCTACATACGACCTTGCTGTAAAGATGGGAGCGATCTCGAACGCCTAAGAATGACGCACCTGTGAAAAAAAGTGAATTTAACAGCGTCAATACACGTGGTATGCGTACCTCCTGCAAGATGCGGGCGAGTTATCCATAAAGTTCGCGGCTCTTCCTCACCGTGCCAACTGTGCGATACGCAGCGCCCCAAACTTCACCATCGCCATGCTGAACAACTGGATGTTCGTCGGAGTTTCCGGCGTCACGAACGGCGGCAAGACTTCGCTCGTGAACCACCTTCAAAAGGCATTCGAGGGTTGCGTGGTGCTGCATCAGGACGACTACTTCCGTTCGGAGTTCGACCCAAAACACGAAATGATCACCGAACTGAACCACGCCAACTGGGAGACTCTGTCGAGCGTCGACTGGGACGCACTGATGGACGCTGTCGCTGCCTGCACGTCGCGTCAGCCGTCTGGTCTGCGACTGCTCATAATCGACGGCCACATCATCTTCAATAATCCCAGACTGAACGAGTTGTTCGATAAGCGCTACTTCTTTACGCTGCCGCGAGAGGAGTGTTACGCGAGGCGCTTGACCCGCACCTACGACCCGGCTGACGTGCCCGGGTACTTCGATAAAGTCGTGTGGCCCATGTACATCAAAAACTTGCAGGAGATCAAGGACGCCCATATTGACGTCACTTACCTGGACGGGACGCACGACATGGGCGAACTTCACAAGACAGTGCTCCAAGACTTGCGAGGCTTTTTGGAAGGTCGCAACGGCCGCTGTTGAAGCGTAACATTAATGTTATGTAACATTAGGGCTCCCGACACAGGCGTGCCGACGCCAACACAAACTACATAGTATATTTTCTGTTGTTTGTATCTGTGCCCGCGCGCCCAATTTTTTTCTGTATTTTTTCGAGCTATCGTGTTAAATTTACAAAGTATTTTAAAAGTGAGAGTGCCACGGTGCATTTTGAATATGTCTTAGGCGCACAGTTTTTACTAGTTCTATCGATTGTTGCATGTTTTATGGAAAATATATATTTTGAGCCATTTTCTTTTAACACCTGTGTCCTAGAAATCATTTCTATAGCATTACCACTTCGTTATTGTAAACAATCATTTAGTATGTTGCATGAAATCAGACATGGCTTGTATTCGTTAGTTTACTCTAGTACTAGTCAAGCTAGAGCTAAAGGAGTACCGACAACGAATTTCAAATACTATAAGTGAAAACACTGGTGTCGAGAACCCTAAAGAGTACTGCGGTGCCTGGAGGTGCACAAATATAACTGTAAAAGCACTACCACAAACAAAAAATATCTTTGGTTTGATATCATGGGGGGTGACTTCTCAGCGACGTGTCATGGCAGGTGATGTGATGGTTAGATAGCAACTCCCCTCTCTCTCTAGAGACAGAACTCTCATCTGTCCATGATGAATGTAAACAACAGTGAGTTAAGTGAATTGACATCCCGTGACCTGCACAATGATTCCTGCTACACACAGCACGTAGAGTTCGCAAACTCAGTGGAACTGTGTTGACTCGACACAATGTCCATTACGTTGAGGCTGGCTTAATACTCAGAGACGCAAACTTTAAAATTAAATTAAGATATTTTACAAGATATTTTACATGTGCTGTCCAATTCTGGTAGGTGGATAATGCTAACGCTTGCATACCAAGAAAACGAAAAGCGCCGCTTTCATGACGTCTCAAAATTGCGTCGGCACTCCTTTAAAGCTTACTGAGGAGCGCATGTACAGTCAACCACGCAATAATACAAACCACGGGAGTGCATGCCTGCTGTGAACAGAATATTTGGACAGATGCTCGTGCTTCAAGAGATGCCAGGTTATTGCTTCTGCGAGGCAGTTGTAGATTATCACAATTCTGATGCAAGATGTTGCCACAGTGGCAATTGCGGTCACTCTTCTGTGCAAAGAGCGCTGTAGAAGCATTCACATTCTCCCAGTCTGCTCCAAAGTTTAATTACACCTGTTGCACCAAGGTAGAGTCACAGGCAAAAGCGATAACTAGGCACGCCTATACATGTGCGAAGAATTGCACATCCACTCGGAGAAGGCAGCCAACAGCAGGAAGCTCACCGCAAAGGTAGTACACACACATGCAGGATAAAATTATTTTATGGCCAACTGTATGCTTGCATTTTTACAAAACCACGCTGTGGACATTATACCTATAGTCGGGTACAACTTAAGAAGGCAGGAAAGGCCCCGCCCAGATGACCGAAGTGCAGAAGCCAATTTGCTCCGCAACTAAAGCAGTAGTCCCGCTCAAAAAAATTGTGACTGCTTCTAAAACACATATTTGTCGGTATAAATAAGATTTGTGCATCGTGACGAGTGCTTTGGTAAAGCTCTAATGATGGAAATGCTACAGCACATGCCGGATCGCGAGAGAAAAATGAAAGACTTCAATTAGTCATACCTGTACAAAATATATACAGCGGATATGTATATGCATTCAAAGTATTATCTTTTACAATTCATTTTTTCTAAGCTACAATCTTTTCAGGTAAAAAACATGGAACTAGATGCTCACTAAGTGTATGCACAGATGTGTGCATGAAATTTATCTCAAACGTGTTTTATTCTGGAGCCACAAAACAAACACACGTGCTTATCCATTGTGATGTTTATTTCTTAAGGGAAAGGGTAAACAAAATAGTTTTAAAAATAATTTTTTCTCTTAGCATTATTTGAAATCTGCAACTTTTTCTGAACCAGAATCAGTCATTTTTTTTTGTGTTGATAATTTTTTTTTCTAAAAATGACGCATTTTAAAGCTCGTGCAGTGGCCTGCCATGCCCCCAATCTTATATAGCAAGGGATCCTTTGCAGTTCAAGCATAGTTGCCATATGGAGAAGTTACAGTTTGGAAGCTGGAGTGCATTTGGCACATTCGGAAAAGAATGGGGCCAGAACTGCAAAAATGAAAGAAAGCATGGGCATCGAGCTTTCTGTCAGGAAATCTATATCTGGTCGGGGACCTCTTAGTGGTGTCCTAGTTGGCAAGCACTAAAACTATTATCATTGGGCCATTAAAAGAAATAGAGCCAGCTTGGAGGACATGCAAAAAGCTGTCCAGTCCACATAATTTCACATGGCATCAAAGGATACCAATCAATCATATGACCTTTGCTTGAAGGATGCCTAAACTTGGTGTAAATTCAATAAAGCCCAGTTGAATGGTGAACCATTCGTTCATAAACACCTTCTAGCATCTTTTATAGCGGCTGTTAAGCCAAATGATCTGGAACTAGCTCATCGAAAATTACTTGCTAAACGACTCCACAGAAAAACTGAAAACGATAACGAGTCGTCGGACAGTCGTGTAAGAGCGCACTCCAAAAATAACGTCTTCCTCGGGCACCGAACACGGTAAATATGCATGCACTTTTGATGCTGTGTTCACTTTTTATGATGGCAATATAGCCCGTGTGAATGTGCTGAACTATTTTGGAATTACTGTCCGCGCACCCTTGAACTGCGGCAACAGTACTGCGCTGACACAGCTACATAGCAGGCTCGCCAGGCAAAAAGTTTCAACACAAAAAGAAAAAAATGACATTGGGAATGAGTATCTGGCTCATGCATATTGAACGGGTCTGTCAATTTGCTGTTATCTCATTAAACTTTTGCAATAATGCAGATTTTCAACTTTGAATGTATTTATCTCAAAACATGCTTTTTTCTACTAATGTTCCTTTTTCTCAGAAAGCACAGTATCTAAGAATTGTAGATTTTGGCCAGTATTTAGATAACGTAATAGACAATATGCTGATACAGATTTATTGTTGTGTGAGGAAGAGTGCTTCTGCAACACGACATCTAATAGCTATTATCGAGTAATAATTAGGTATCTGAAGTAAAAAGTTTACAAAAAATGAGCATTACAATGTTCAGTGCTAAGTATGATTTGGTAAGAAGAGGGATGGCTCAGGATCACAATGATAGTAAAATAATTACTGTAGCTCTTGTGGTTATGGAGAAAAAGGTATGTAAGCTTTGCCTAAAATACATGGCGGGTGTAAGACTTATTATGTTCCCTTATAGCTGAATTTGCACAATGGTTTGCTAAAGCCACTGTACTGGGGGACTTTTAAAAACAACAGAACAAATACGGCAGTAGCACTTACATATAAATGGCCACCCATCTTGTAAGCACTATGAATACAAAAAAAATTGCTTTTGCCAGTTCCGGAAGAACTCAAATTCAAACAAGTTTCATGCTGAGCAAAACTTGCAACTCGATCCAGACCAACTATCAAGAATGGAAAGGTACAATTAATATATTTTTTCTAATTCTATTTACAAGTGAAACAGAACAGACACAGTTAACCACAGCCTACAAGCGTTTTGCGCATCAGAAAAAGTCTGCACTATGCCACACACACAATTTAGAAAAGTCTCTTGTCCTTTCTTGTAGCATGCACAATCAGTCCCAAAACATGCCACAAATGTTGCAGGTGCACGTGAGAGTTCTTTCCCAAACCATCATTGTGGTGTTGGCAGTGCATGAATCGCGAACACTTATTTACACAATGCACTATGATGATGCTGAAGCACATCAACTCTTCCTCCGCGAGTCGCTGCACCGGTCACTGCTTGCGGAAACCCTTCAGTATTGGGTAGATGTTGTCAAAGGCCTCGTAGATTTCAGACCTTACTTTGGCACCTGCAAACAAAAATTGGGAGACCCGTAAGAGTTGAACGTGATAGCCATAGAATTTATCACAAAAATACCCAAACAAAAATCTGGCACTACTGTCTATGCAAATTTCTAGCCAACAACGCCAGAATTTCTGCAAAACAAGCTCTTTAATGCTATCACATTAAAATTTTTTGGATGCCACCCATGAAGGACTGCCTGTAAATGTGTCATCATATGTAGTAATTTATGAGTGTTATAGTAATTCATTCTAATTAAGTTGTACTTGAATATCAATTCATCCTGAAGCCATTCCTGCTCTGTTTATTTTTATAAATAGAACCAAATCTCAAACCAGAAACAAAGTGTGAATTCATTTTGGGTTATGTTCATTCCGAGCAAAAAAAAAATTATGCTTTTGTTGTTGCTCGCTGGAACAACAGAACAAACTACTCATTGGGCATGGCAGTGCCTTCAGCAAGGCGACTGGCAATACTCTGCAAAGGCATACTTATTATGCAAAAGGTTCAATTCATCAAAAAGTCCATGTATCTTGTGCTTCATGAGCCACTAATCAACAGAATTAGTGAAAACAAGCACTGTACACATTTGTGTACAAAAAATCTTCAGTAGAAGCCTGACAGGGAAACCTTGTACCCAGCACACTCACTGCTGGGATACCCTGCTCATAAATTTTATTTTAACACGAAAGTGCTAAATGTTGGGGTCCACCATGCCTCCGCTGACGTACCGTATTTACTCGCATAATAGGCGCACTTTTTTTTTTTTCAGAAAATCCGGCTCGAAGTTAGGGGTGCGCCAATTACGCGGGGTAAAATATTCGAAAATTTTTTCAACTCGGTTCTCGCGCTTTAAATCTGCACACTTGTCAAGTAAAAGGCGACTTTATCGTTTACCAATTAATTCAGCATAAAACAAACATACCTACGTACCTTTTAATGAACAAGCGAGAGCCGTCAACTGCACACACATACGTAAAATTTATTTACACAAAAGTACCGAATACTGGTTTCTCCAACGCCGAAATGCCTACTTGCAGCCCGGTTGCCGTGCTCCAGCGCGTACTGCACTGCCTTCAGTTTAAACCCAGCCGTGTCGCTCGCGTACTTCCACATGGTGGAACCAAAGTTCAATACACGACCACAACATACGCACACCGCTTGCAAAATGGCATTTCTTTCTTTTTTTCTGATGGTGTTGATGGCGATCGAGCCCCCGGCGTTGTACACGTGACCTCCAAAAAGCGCGGCGATTTGGGGGGTATCAGTAATTGATGGAACAGCCGGGTTTTTTTTTCGCTCATGGACGCTTTTTTTTTTTCAAGTTTTATTTCGACAAACACGTTGGTTAGGTCGTTGCACTTTGAATTTTTTTTATTTGCTCGTCGATTTGCCTTCTTTTTTTCTTCAGGGTACGGGGACCGCGTTCCAACTGTACCGCTGGGGGGTAGAATCGTTTCTGATCACGGCCAAGTTCGGGGTACGCCTACTATGCGCGGAATTAAAAAAAAATCGAATTTTCCGCGACCAAACTAGGGGTGCGCCTATTATGCGAGTGCGCCGATTATGCGAGTAAATACGGTATATCCGTCACGGATATGATGTAAAACACATACAAACTGATTTCAAAGAAAAAAAAGGCAAGCATCTCTCGCGCGGAATCCAACCAGGAACCTTTCGACTCGCAGTGCGCCCCGCTCGCCACTACACCACGAAGCGTTCGTTGTCGGCAGTGCTAACGGCAAGCCATACATATACACCATAAACCATTCGGTGGTCTTCAGAGCTTCGATACTTCAGTGCGTTTTCGTAATTAGTGGCAAGATGGCGTGACAGGCTAACATTTGGCACGCTCTAAAAGTCATCGCTTCCACGAAGCACCCCTCCACAGAGTAATGCTATTGGCTTACTCCTTAGTACTTAAATAGGAACACAAGGAACTTTTTGGAAAGTCCTGTACATATTGTCTAGTGAAAAACTTTTACGGACAGACATTGTCTCGGGAACAACTTTTACAAAAAGCCAATTATAAAAATCTGTATGATGTGCGCTCAAATATGGACAGCTTTACGGCACTCGCCAATGTCTCAGGACCTAAGCGAAGAAAACAGCATGGCTCTATATTTTCATCTGTTGTGAAATGGCACAGGGATGACTGGCAGCAACTGCTCCAAAAATAAAAACTAACAAAATGGCGCTCAAGAAAAAATGAAGCTAGACGCGAAAAAAATCAGACTCGGAAGGAGGCTGGCTTTATTTTTCATTGGATGAATGCAGCATTGAGGCTATCTTGAGCTTTGATCTGTCCTCTTTACAATGACACCAATGCGGTGGCACTGTGCCAAGGGAAAGCTTCAGATTTGCATATTCAAAAGCTCAATTTTGTCATGATTTTTAATTACAGCACACTAGTAAAATGCTTTTTTTCTCTACTTCTAATTTTGGTCTAATACTTCACCATGGCGTAAAACATGGCCTCAGAATTGCAGAAAAAAATAAAAAGTAAACTTTAGTATTCTGAGCAAGTTTACCATTCCCATAGTCACATCACCATTTCAGTTTCTCTGACAACAGCTCAATGACCAGCTGCAGCAGGTTTGTTATAGCTCTTAAGAGAGCTCTGCGTCATTTCAAAGAGAGAAATAAAATGTTAAGTACCAGCCATTAACAATAACTGCACAACTTTCTCTGGCAGCTGCTTGTGTAAATTGGGCTCATGATAACTGACATGCAAGGAACACTTCCGAGAGTGATAGGGATGCAACCGCTTTCAGTGTAGGGAGCGCACCGCTTACCTGTGAGCACGACTTTTCCAGATACAAAGATGAGCAAGACGATACGAGGCTTCACCATACGGTAGATGAGTCCCGGAAAGAGCTCAGGCTCGTAACTGAAATGTGAAAAGATGCACATTTTTTTTTTTCTCTGGTTGTTTGAACACAGCTAAGCTCACAAACACCAATACAAGATGGCATACCTCTCAAAACAGGCAAAAGCACAGGAAAAAGCAAGAATTGACTCAATCAAAGCACCAAGAAACAAAAACTGAGCACAACCAGTTGGCAGCAGAAAGCCCCAAAAAAGAAATCTATACTAATTTCTTTGAAATTAAGCTTCTTAGCTGCTAAAAATTTCACCTTCGTCTGATAAATGACCCAGGACAGACACCATTCTGGGATGGTCAGACTACCAATAGAGCCAACCAGGTTGCTAGGAACTTGCAGCGCAAGTAAGAATTCATCAACAATTTGAAGCACTTGGCCAGATATTACTACAAAAACCACCAGCTTACAATAAATTTCTTCTTTGCTCTTTCCAATCTTGAGATGCATTTCTGAAATTTTAGTCTTACAAGACATTGTACACTGTTTTTGTACACTGTCTGTACCGCTGCACAAACAACCACGGTCACTATCATCTTGTTCATCTATAGCGAATACGATCTGAAGGTGCGCAGGTAATACAGATGTAGATTAAAGGTAATAAAACCATAAAATTACACTAAGCGTTACGGCTTTCCTGTTGTTCACTTATGTCCATAGTAGTGCGGAGTTGTGCACTCAGCACGTCCAAAGGCTAGTCTGAATGTAGTATTTTCTTACACATAACCCACTCCTGCATATAACCAGCACCCACAACCGCAAACTGTGGGAGGAAGAGAAAACTATTCGCATATTGACAAAAGGCTGCCTTTTTTGCATTTCTGTGAAGCCATGCGGTGAAGCCAACTTGCACACCAAAATTCTTGCGTAACCAAACCAAATTTTTTGTATAGTATTTTGATCGCTTTAGTCAAAAAAATACATTCACTCAGTGTTCGGCCAGCTACGGCTGAGTTAGTGAGAGTTCAATGCGTGCACTTGCTGGGATCAGGGGTGTGGCGAGGGGGTGGCAAAACAGGCTAAGGCCACCCCCCTCCCCCTCCCCCCCAAAAAAAACATTTCTGGATTTAGCCCTGCTAGGACCAAAGGAAGAGTCACAGTTATCAAATCTTACCAAATTTTGTGGTCTGTAGATTAAATTTCACTACAATGAATTTTTTCACGCTTCCTGTCAACTTTTTGTAGCTGGATTTGACTGTATAAGATACCTTCCGAGCTATATACGCTGTTGATATTTTGCAGATGAAGTACGCATGTTCATGGTAGTCAATCTTATGGGCTATTTCAGCAGCTAAATTTTGTGTCGGTACCCATTTAAGTCCAAACTCGGTAAGAAATAGCCTCAGAGAAACATCAAAGTAAGATAGCTTGATAGATTGAACCGCTTAGAACGTGTGAAATTGTGGCACTCAGTCTGAAATGACAAGGTGAAAACAAGCTAGTCATTTCAGACTAAGCACATGACTATGCAGATTGCAGACTGTTTGTATCAACCAAGTCTTGCAAGAATATGCAACAGTGAATGCAAAAGTTCAAACCTTGAAAACTGGCTGTGTGTGAGGACAAGGCCTTCGAGACGTATGGGAAAACGAACGTCGCAGCTGCCAACCATGTTCTGAATTTTGAAATCAAGGAACTTGGCCTGCAAAGCAATTGTCAAGCATGAAATTTCAGAGTGAACACAGTGTGAATAATACACAGAACAACCTACAATCGTTATAATGAACTCACATACAAGACTTTCATTTAATACAAGACTTTCATTTATTATCTACCTTTTTCCAAACTTATACTTTATAGACTGTACAGTTTATTAAAGGGCCTCTCGACCACCCAGAGATCGAAGTTCAGGTGTGGTGCTTTAGTTGTGCACAAGTTACTCATTTTTCCTGCAGGGTTTGCAGAATTTGGTCCCTCCTTTTTCTAGTCCGGCATGGCGAGTTAAGTGTCAACTGTCGAATAAGCACATTCTGAAGACTTTCATTTATTATCTACCTTTTTCCAAACTTATACTTTATAGACTGTACAGTTTATTAAAGGGCCTCTCGACCACCCAGAGATCGAAGTTCAGGTGTGGTGCTTTAGTTGTGCACAAGTTACTCATTTTTCCTGCAGGGTTTGCAGAATTTGGTCCCTCCTTTTTCTAGTCCGGCATGGCGAGTTAAGTGTCAACTGTCGAATAAGCACATTCCTGGGTCATGGGTGAGAAGAGCAACACAGGGGCAAATAGCCAGAGTGTAATAGGCCAGAAGGATCTTTTTGCCTCGCATTAAATTGGTCTAACCACACAGGGTCAATCCCTTCAGTGCGTGCACTTACGATATCATCTGCCAAGGTTTGCAATGCTACGCGCCCTGGAAAGAGGCGAAAATGTCAGACTGAATGCCGCTTGATCTGCATCTCACAGTTGCGCGCCCGAATATGGTGGAGGGGATGTATACAACAAGGAATGGTCCTCCGTGCGTAAAAGTAGTACGTGACACCGCGAGAATTATTCAAGGCGGCGTGTGTCCCTTTGTGCAATCTGTTGCCTGAATAGAAAAATGAAGGTTGACAGAAATATTAAAACGTACAGACTCTATGCTCCCTTTTTTCTTTTCTTTTTTATATCTTCGTATCGAACGAGATGCGAGACTAAGCTGCCTCCGTTTCGTTTGCGTAGGTGTTCTCGCCGTTCCTGCATCGTGCTGGCGTATATGTTCACAACGCTTGGCTCGTTTTTTGTGCATCATCTCTTCGAGAAGTTCAAGTGGCGCGACGCTGTGTATCTTGGTAAGGATACATGATCCATGCTAGCCACTCTAAGTGTGGTCGCAAAGAGGGATCCATCCCACACAAACACGCACAACGACAGAGAAAACGTTGAAATAGCACAACACCACTTGCGTGCATAACCTGGCACGAATATGTCCTGCCAATGCAACCTTGCGTGCGCATGACAAGTTGATGCATCTTCGTCGTGTGATCTTCCGGCTCCGAGTTGCTCCGATACCGAGGAGGGCATGCACGAAAGGAATTTGACTTGCGAAGTCTATCTACACCAGACAAATAGCAAAGGTTTCAAGCTCGCCTCCTGTTTTCAATACTTGTAACAAACCAATTAAAAAATTTAAGTGGTGCAAAGCTATTCACCGAGCACGCAACAATTCTAGTGTTTAAGTAAAATTTCTCATGTGACCTATTTAAGCGCCATTTAAGAAGTAAATATCAACACAAAAACCACATGAATTTTTTTTTAATCTACACTGTACTTTCTCTTGATGACACTCCACAATTTCGCATTCGTTCTCTATTATCCTGCGACTGTACAGAATACCCATGCAAGCAGACACCCGAGAGGTGCCAAGCAGACGACGCAACGCAGATGAATACATGTGTAAAGGCTAATCGGCCTTCCTATTGGATAAGAGGCCTTGTAGCCTTGACAGTGCTAAAAGGAACTTGTCAGGTAAAGAATAGGTCCCACCCCAGAGAGTTATGACTCACCCCGTAACATGAATACTAGTCTCCAACTGTACTCCAAAGCAAAATTTGAGGTTAAATAGCATTCATATAGATGCCGTTTTTGAAAATAGGCATCCTTAGGCTATTACAGAAATTTAGGCACAAATGTCAAAATCAGGCATTTAGACACTCTATAAAAAACACTACAAAAGCTCTTCTTACCCTCTAATTCATGCTCATATATTGCCTCGCAGTCGTGTGGGCAATCACCAAGTTTCGCCCGTACTTTTATGGTCGTCACTTCAAGATAGTGATGGACCGGATCTTACCTTACGTGACCTTCGCGTATAATACCGCTGTGCAAGAGACCACACGATTCACGCCATTCCGGCTTCTCTACGGCCGCAAAGTACAGACCATGCTAGACTCTATGCTACCGTGTCAAGACGAAGACGAGTTGGCAACTAACACCGAAGAATTCGCAGAGCGTGCTGAGGAAGCCCGGCAGCTCGCGCGGCTGTACATCGGCCAGCAACAGCAGGCAGACGCACGACGCTATAACGCCCGTCACAGAGAAGTGTTTTACAACCCCGGAGACCAAGTTTGGGTGCGGACGCCCGTCCGCCGCCGCGGCCTTATTGAAAAGTTACATAGCCGGTACTTTGGCCCATATAAAGTGTTACGCCGCGTCAGTGACGTGAACTACGAAGTGGTTCCGGACTCAACACCGCATGCCTGGAGCAGGACATGACCGAGGCTGGACGTCATTCATGTGTCGCGCATAAAACCATTTATTGCGCGTTGTTCGTAAGTTTTTCTTTACTGTACAGCGCTCTATGTGTTTTTTGTTTATTTTTGTGAACTTGCTTTCTTGTTCACTGACTTTTCCTATATTGGCACGCTCTTCAATTTCTACTTTCACTTTATCCGAATTTCCAATTTCTTTTTTTCACATGCCTATGTCGTAGCATCGCGGTGCTGCTATGTACTTTTCTTTCCTCTTTTAGGACTTGTTTTTTTTTTCTTTTCGTAAGGGGGGATAATGCCACCAGCACGTAGTCGGTCAACAGCAAGAGCGGCTCTAAATGTGGAGGAAAAAAGAAGATTGCGTGCTTCTTCTCTGCTCGAGAGCCAGCCACGACTGACGCATCCTCCTAGAGCTAGATACTCAGTGGTTTAATAAATCGCCCAGTACTTGTGACTCATCGTGACAATATCAAAGTGGCACGATAGGAACGCAAGTAACCAAATAGGCATTTGCCTATAATCAGGTCTCTACTTATCACCGATTGACCTTTCAATGCAATGCACTAGAAATGCAATTGGAAAACACTTACGTCAAAACCCAACTTTTGGATGATACGGGCATACTTCCTGGCGGCCAACCTTGACTGCTCTTCACTGAAAATAAGGCATGAAATGTCGTTTCACAGACACAAGTAGGACACAGCTCTTTGTTTGTTGCTTTACCACTCACAACTTCGTTTTTTTTACTTTTTCTATATTTTTGCCATTTGCTGTCTTAATATTTTGCCAACTTTCCGCTGGTTCCTTTGAAGCTCTTGCTTTAGGAAGTAGCTTGTATTGATGAACACTGTTTTCACAGCACACTGCTTCTTACAGAGTTGCACCAATAAATCAAGTTCCTATGTACAGTGCTGACAGAGTGAAATGCGACACCAAAACATTTAGCAGAACAACTAGTATGTGCAAATGCTCGAGGTAACCGTGTGTCACTACGAATCAGGACGCTCAAAACTCACACGAAGGGTCTGGTGTAAGTGTGTGAGTCAAAATAATGCCGATATTACAAGAAACAATTATGACAGAAACAATTATGCACTACTCAGACATGATCTGCCGTATTTCAGTTTGTGAGCACTTTAAAATCTGCAATGAATGACACAATGAAAACACCGCAGCGTTGCCGACAGATTCTCATTAGGCAAAACAAAATTTGAGACTCTCCCTCTTTTTCATCTAGCTTTCAATTTCTGCTGACAGACTGGTGACCTTCACTTTACAAAGATTGTTGTTTGCTGTCTTTATGCTGTCACACAAGCAGTATCTCTTGTTTCGTTCAGTTGTGCTTCATCACAAAGAACTTCATCTCACAGAAGGGGCCACAGTAACAACATACATATGCACAAGGTAGCCCGTGTGTGTGTGTATACAGTGAAATCTCGATACAACAAATCTCAAGGGGCCGCTGAAAGTCATTCGTTATTTTGAAAGGTCGTTGTAGTGAACGCATTAAAATTTTGCACAAAAATTGTAAAAGCAAGCACATGATTCCGCGATCGTGTTGTGCTTAATTAAGCGCGAAAACACACAAATTATTATGAAATTGATGCATGTTTATTTTAGGAAGGGCATGATTTTTGCCTAATACAGTTAAACCTCTTTATAGAAGGCATGCTTCAAGCAGCAATTCTTGTCGTTTATACGAGATGTCTCTTATAAGCAAGGTACGTCATATACATTTTCTTATCAACCCGTATTTTACTGTAGGCACGTTGGTGTCTCTTATATCAGTGCCTCCTATCAAGGGGTTTGACTGTAAGTGCAACTCGACTGTAGCAAGGCGAACTCTTAAGCATGCACATCCTTCTTTCACACTTCAAAGCATCCACGTTAGATACCGATTCTTCGTGTTGGTTTGCGTGCACTGTTTAAACACAGTCTTCGCTCTCGTCACCATTTCCTTATCACGACAAATGATATCAATCTTATCCGTCGCCAGCTAAGCCGATGTGCCAGCTTCGTCACTGCACTATGCACAGTGTTCAAACAATAGTCAAGCATGCACGGGTGAATCATCGCCGACTTCATCCAAATGTCACTCATGTCGCATTTTTCACTTGTGCTGCATTTCTTTCGTGCTGCTTCAGAAGCTCAGCGTGAACGTACAACCACCAATCCAAAGATGAGAAAACAGCAGGTAACAAGCGCGCAGGTAAAGCTGCCTGATGAAACAAAGGCGCCCCGTCCCGGTGTAACGCCGAAACCCGACCCTAAAAACAAGCGCAGGCGATGGTGATGGGGCTATTGCACATTTGAATAGGGAAGGCACGAAAAGAAATATACGGGCATTCGGATGATGATGATAGTGGAGGGTACTGATATGAACGTTGTTTCCACAGCCACGAGCAACTTGATAAAATCCCTATTCATTATTTTGAAGAATGGAGACATAAGAGCGATAAAATTCGATACACTATTCTGAAATTCACCATAGAATACACTATTCTATTTCAGTATTCTGAAATTCATAGTAATGAAATATTTTTACATTAAACTAATGGACATTTGAAGGAAGATTTTTTAAAAAGTCGTTAATCTGAAGTTCGCTATAACAAGATTTGACTGCAGCTCCCTCTATGCATTGTCGTCGTCGCACTGACTGCTTCACATGCTGCAAAAAAAATTTCTTCTGTTCGATGAGTTTGCAATCCCCACTGTGCAATGATTGCTTGCCGTCGTTCTTTGCGCCAGACTGCATAATTTTTCATACGGCACATAGCAATCTGTGCAGTCTGATATTGTTCAGGTTTCGTGAGTATCGGCAAAGTATCACAGTAGAGATTAAAATACCATCAAATATATTGACAGATTCCAGCATTATTTTTGCGTTTTGACTAGGATTTATATTTTTCAATCGTGCTTAAAAGTAACAAAAACTGTTCCATGGAGCAGCCTAGCAAAGGAGCCTTGAAGCTGGATTATGATATATAGAGTCGATCACTTTGCTGTACGCATTCGTGTTGCCTGATGCCATCATGCGCGCCAGCCCTAAAAATTGGAGTCTGTATATTATTATCCATCCCCGCTCGATATTCTATTGCTTACGGTGTAAAAGACATTGCACAGTGTGAGGCGGCACTGGCATCACAACCGCCAGTGGACCAATTCGAGCCACGGCGCACACACACGCAATAAACTGCCAGGCTCGAACACGAAACGGTTTCGCTCTCGCTGTTTACTGCATGTGAGTATACAACTTCATATTCGCTGCAGATAGAAAAATTCTTATTACAAATGTTTCGCGGCACTTTTCACTTTGCCATTCCGTGATGAGATTCACTGACTGATAAGCTGCCCGTTGTGTTAAGAAATAGGCACCATAAAAGTTAGTTGTGGGTCCCTCTAAGTCCTTTTTGAACAATTTGAAACCTAAACAAATTTCAAAGGGTGCAGCACCACCCATAACTAAAACAACTTCATTGGTGCAATTTTGATGGCTTATCCAGCTTCACGAAATTTTGATGAGTACCAATCGAAAAATCATTCCACTGCTGCAAAGAAAGCAATAAATCTCTAACATGTTGGTTGCTCACCACTGAATGCTGTGGTGAGAGTGTTTGGCCGTCTTTTACTGTTAGTGAGCATGCAGCCTACAAATCATAAGTTTTGCATCATGTGAAACAGCCATTACACTCCTTAATACGATGAACCAACACACCCAGCCAGTCATTCTTTCATCTTAGCAAGCACAAAACATAAAGGAAAACAGTACCTCTTGGCTCCAGTGCACACCATCTTCCCAGAACTGAAGATGAGGGCGGTGGTCCGGGGCTCCCGAATGCGCATGATGACGGCGGCAAAACGCTTGGGATTGTACTCGGCATTTCTGGCATGCAAGGCAATCTTCTTCAGATCCAGCTTACAGCCCAGGTTTACCGTAGAGACGATGTTCCTGTGGCAACGCATTTTCGTTTTGTACAAATGTGCAAACAGGGCTGTTTTATGACTCATGTTCCAAAATTTGTCACCATTTTTCAGGCAAACGAATAAAAGTTGTCTCAGAGCTGATATATCAACAGACACATTTAAAAAAAAAAAACTTCCGGTACTTGCAATAACAGAGAGCTTAGCTATGGAGGAAAGAAGTGTAAATTTAAAGGCTCGTTTTCTTCGATTAGACACAATATTAACAAAAGCTAACTGCTTAGCTAGTGCAGCATGGCCATGCACTTACTGTAGGGAGACACTACGAAGGACAGACTGCAAAGGACTGTTATGCCTGCGAGTCGACAGCGAACGTCCGTGCCTCTGGAAAAGGCAATCTGTGTCAAGGCCAGCCCGCCTGACGCGAACAACTCAACGGCGTAAACACGCGCGGCGCCTTTCTGGCACCCACGTGCAGTGAGTCGGCGCACGTGCAAGCGAGCCCGTCGACTAAACAACTGGCGTCTTCCTGTCTGGGGGTCTGACGCAATGCGCGGCGACGTCACTCGTCCTTGGGTGCAGCCACCTGCAGCGCAGCCTCTCCAAATTCGATGAGAAAGAATGACGTGGCCCAGCGGCGACCCCCATTGGAGGAGTCTGCCCTGACGACCAGCGGCGCTTCTGGTTGGACGTCTGGGTTCGACCCGGTGCATATAAAAGAAGCCCTGCGGCGCATCGCGAACAGCGGTCCTAGGTGAAAGCTGACATGTGTGTCAGAGCGGACCCGTTTGAGAGCAGACCTATGTGTTGGAGAGGAGAGCTCGGCTCTTCGAGTCTCTGTCGGCCCCAGTGCCGAACTTGTAACGCCTCTGTATATATGCTGTACATAAACCTTGTTTAACTCACCGTCGTCTCGTCCGCTCGTCTCTCAGCTCTGCGCAGAAGCAGTCGCGAGCTGAGAAACCTACGCTACCAAAACGGCTGGTGACCTTCCCGGCGGAGTTCGAAGCAGTGGCGCCTTCGGGACCGTGTTGGCGTCGCCGTTTTTCGAAACAGTGGTTGCAGCGGTGAGATTTCGAGGCGCCCTTCGTAACGTCGTCGGAGGTGCGCGTCGCAACAGGACACAGGACACAGTTTTAACAGAACGAGCACAAGCTCTGTCCTGTGTCCTTTGTAGCATCTCCCTACCGCAAGCGTATCGCCAAGCCAACATGAACCAACTATAGCCCTTTTGTCGCATTAGCCAGTGAGGTATGTATTCGCTCAAAAGACAAGGCATACAACACAGACTTCTCTTTTGTCACTGTGTTTGCAAGCTCCGTTTTTTAAAGTGAACTTGCAGTAATGTTGACAACTCCAGGATATCACAGCTGCAAGCAAGAAAAATAACTTCACACAACTTGATACCTAATACCCCTGTGTAGCCAAGTACAGTCAATTTTCACAGTAAGAAAGGATCTCTCAGCCGCTTCAACACTTATGGAGTGCACTAAAAGCATCACAGACATGGTGACTTAAGATTGCAGATTACTTCCAAGTGCTGCATGCTAACGTACACTTTGTAAGACCCTAATCAAATTTCAACCAACCAACCAATTGAACCACACAACCTTGTACGACATAATGAAATGGCAGTGTAACCACACAAGGACAAGATATAAAGGTACATGAAACAGTGAAAAACCGTGTAACGACTACACCACGATCGGGACACTGTGAGCAAAGACGTCTTATAAGGTATGCTTGATTAAAACCTTCCTATGCAATAGTACAACTCCTCGAAATAGACAATAAATTGTACTTTTAAATAAAGTTCATGATTGAAGTGCTTTCTTTTAGCATTCGCCTGCTGATTTTATGCTTCATTTGTTAACAGCAGCACAGTAGTCAGGAGAAAATACATGCAATGTATTGGCCATAGGTGGCTTAATGTTCTATCAGTTTGTCAAGCTGCTGCATTAAATATCAAGAAGCAGAGTTTGCGAAACCCACACTTACTTCACCTACCAAGGTAATTTCAACAGAATAATAGTTCTTCGTGTTGTTCTGCCCAACATATGTTTTTATGTTATGAGAGATTAGGCCTCTTTTAAATATGCACTGACAATGAAGTTCTCAGTCGTCAAATAAAAAGCCAAGCCCTAAAGAGCCCATTATTTACCAGTATGCATGAGTCTGCCCTGAAAAATTTATTATAAAAAGTGTTAAAAAGCTAGTTTCGATTCCTGGGGGGCGCACATCCAAGTGCCCGCCAATAGACACGCCGAAGAATATTGCCAGCTGGCCCACTGCTTTACCTCAGATGAACAGAATTGCCAGAAAACAATCGCACACAACTCGACTCCCGCTTTTCTGCCTGACACCCTCGTGTGGCTGTCAGTGCCCATCGCACACTCTTCTGAAATTCGTCCAAACTACGATGGGCCTTACTGCGTTCTCAAAAAGACTCCAATTACCTCCTTGAGCCTCTCACACCACCTTCTGATATGCGACATCGTAACCGCAAGGTCGTCCACGTTCAAAGGCTCAAGACGTATTACAGTTCTACAGCCCCTGAGGATGACCGAGTCACCAGGATGGCGTCGTTTTCTCTGGAGAGCCAAATGTAACGAAGAGGAACCAGATCGGTGCAAGGACAGCGACACTGAGTGTGCAGCAGAGGCTCAAGCTAGAACACTGTGCTTGCAACTGGGCACGATCACTCATCATCTCCAGTGCACCTTTGTCACCTTTACATTATCTTATCAGCGTTTACTGAGCTGCTGAGAGCCATATCTGTATACAACATATTTGTATAGCAGAGTAAACTCTTCCTCGAAGATTGGTGTCAGTACCCCTTTGAGCTACTGTGGCACAACACATGCGTACACACACACACAAAATATGCACATCATTAAGACAGTTATAGTTTAGCGGGCTCAGCTGGATAGCGGGCTTACCGGGATAGCAGTATCAAAGTATGCATGCGCAGTAACATACATGACCCGTACCGCTCCCCGCACGCGCGCTATTTCTCAGATTTAATATTGCCGTGCTGACGTGATTTACCTGGTGTACGTAAAACATGACGGCGGTCTCAGATGCCCGCTTCGGAGTGATTTGGTGTAGTTGTTGAAAGATTCACTTCGTTCACAGCGAATGACTGTTTAAAATAGTTTCGCTTGCCCTCGGTTAGCTTCGATGACCAAGTATTACAGATAAGTTAGCGTAGTTTTTTAGATGGCTTCTTGCTTCCATCGTCTCTAGGCCTAACTAGAAGATTGATGTAAACAAATAGGCAACATATATGTTTTAACGTTTGGTGCGTGGTTCATAGTAATTTACTTTCATTATTACTAAAAAAAACTTGTAACATTGCTTCACGTGGTGACAAAGGCAAACATTCTCAAGAGTTTTCTTTTTCACTGTTCTTTAATTTATTCACCCCCCCTCTGGAGCCTGTGCCCCCGCTGGAGCCTGTAAACCACATAAACGGTATTCCACTACACTATAAGGCACTGTCTGCAACGAACGTTTACAGCACAATAACACTATTCCCATAACCCCTCGCTATCCTGCTAACGCTAAACTATAATAATCAGAATGCAACGTACTGTAGTTGTGGAACAATTCCAGGATCTGCTGATGCTGGTGTGATGGGCGTCATGGGAGGGCCAGGTGTCGATGGGAACAGGCCTGCACTTGCCGAGTGTGGTGTTGAACCGGCACCAGTCGGTGTCGCACCAGAGGACTGTCATGTGTGAAACAAAGTGAAGGTGAAGTATGAGCCATTTTTAAGAATTGAATAGAGCTTTCTTAACTCACTGGTTGCAATTGTGAATCACTGTACATTTAAGGACAACTAAAAACATCAATTTTTCTCAATAGTTTATTGCATTTCACAATACTAAAATCACAAAGCTTACTGCATGGTGACTCTTGGTACACAAGAAAATGCACAAAAATAAAATGCGAGGCACAACACCACCTTGAAGTTCTCGTACCAGTCGCCATGACGCCATAGATATCGACATTGTCTGCTATGCCTACGTAGCTCTTAACTAGTAGAAATTAAATATGTTTCCTGAGGAAACCAGATACTTAACAAGTTTCAGGAAATTTCGCTGAGTGAATGTGGCAAAAATACGAAAACACACTTTGAAATTCCTGACATCAATACTGGATATCTTGGCGGAAAATTTTAATATGAAGAATCTGACATTGATTTTCTTTAATATTAATAACTCAACAATGTTGAAATAAATGACACTAGGATTTTCAGAGCATAATTTATTAGTAAAAACAAATTTACTGTTTCGTTTTAGTGTCATTTCGAAGAACATTAATGGCCACTTTACAACGTGACCAAAGCGTTACAAGTGAATCAAGCAGTCATAGACCTGATCAATACAAAAAAAAAACGATGGGCCACAGCAATATAAAAAACGTGTTCCGAGAAAGTAAGTGCTACGCAAGCCAACATTAAAAATTTAATTACTTGCATACTTAAGTTAAACCGTTGTTCAAATACAATGATGTAAAAAGCATTACAACACATGTTTGGCCCTCAAAAACATACATTACTTTCCATACTACACATTTAAAGGGTTTGAGAGCAGTAGCAACTGGAATTTTAATGATGATCACACACAGCGATTGATGTCATCAATTGTGCAAACAATCATCAAGAGCATGCTTTTACAAGAGGTGCAAGTTTCCCATTTGAACAAGGCAGTCTTGAAACTGCACAAAATAAATTTGTCAATAGTTAGATAAAGATGTATATGTTTATTTATGCCATGTTCACTACAGTGATATAGTATGTTCGTTTACTTATTATGTCTGAGAAAGGAATGACTGCCTATCCTAGGGACTATTAGGCTATGGGGCCCGGGTTCGGGGAGTTAAACGTGCAGCCTTGCAACTTTAGCATTTAACTAGCAGACACTATGTCCGATGAGTGCGGCAAGTTGGTAAAGATGCATCTTCAAATTCTTAGAGCAAAAAATACAGAAACAAAAGGAAGAGACATAGACAGCATACATAAACGCAAACTTCAAACCACGTTCAACGTCGTTTGAAGTTTGCGCTCATGCCGTCTACGTCTTTTTTTTTTTTTTGTCTCCGCATTTTCCGCGTTAATAATTCGAAACTATGTCCGATTCTGCGCAACCGCAGTCACTGGCTGAACTTCAGCAACACGCCAATTGTACTACTTGCCTCTCGAATCAATAGAAGACGATGCACTTCCAAGGTAACCGCTGTCACCTAACTTAAGACCAGCACATGCAGCACGCCGGTGAAAACACTGCCAGCAGTATTACCATGCCGCGATGAAGGCCGTCACCGAGTCCTTTAAGAAAATGCACACCAAGTTCGTTCGCGGGTTTGCTATTAGCAGTGGAATACTCGATAATACCGAAACCTGGCCGTGGAACATCATAAGTTTATAACCCCCCTGCACAAGCTCTCTGGGGGTGTAAATCAGGACTGAGCTACATCCCCTCTATGCTGTTATCTTTTCCTAAGACTACAGTTTGTGACTGATCACTGCCATAGATATGACACTCAAACGAACTTTCTCGGGCCTTTTTTTTTCTCAAAAGATACATGCGATATTGGATGGTTCATTAGAGCAAGCGTTGGGGCTTGCTCCCAGGTGCTAATTAATACTCGTACTGGGTCCGCATCTTAGGATGTACGTACGAACGCTGCAAGCGTCTCCCCCACAACGTTTGCAAGACATCCGAACTGCGACCCGTTAGGGTGAGTGTGTTAAAAAGTTTTATTCGCCACTGGAGACAGTGGGCTGGAAAGAGCCGCGATCCTTACGTGAACGTGTCCGGCCGGCGTTTGGGGCTGCATGAGGGACTGCGGCGTGAGTCCCGAGTTCGCCGCGTACGGTTGTATGACGCTCGCATTCCGCTGCTGCGTGGACGGCGACTGGTGCATGGGCGAGTCATGTTGTTGCGGCTGCAGCGGCGACGGTTGGATCTGGCGCGCGAGCTGCTGCAGGTGCTGCTCTTCGACGTTGTCGGCCTGCGCGGACACTGACAGCGGCGTGCCGAGGTTCAAGCTGAACACTGGACTCGACATATCCATCTCGCGGGCACACAAGTTCCGGGCTTCACACCTCGTCTCAGTCAGATATTTCCCCGAAATCCTCCCAAAGAAGGCCCTGCTCGATGTCGCGGGGCTCCGCAAGAATGGAGCCTTCGTAAAAGTGTTATGCGAACATCGGTTTTAGCGTTGGCACAAAAATGCTGCTCCTAAATTATGCGATCGGTTCACCATAACGCGGGCAGACGCGGGCGGCAGAAAACGTTCAGAAAAAAGCACATGGTCCACTGAAGAAAATGCTCAGCTGCGTATCTAAAAGTGATAAACAATAGTCACTTATTCAAAACTAAAAAAATAAAACGAACATTTATAATTTCTAATATGTAGTCTTATAATTGAATTGAATTTTCAATACAACTTTTGATATGCAAGTTGCGTTCGCAGCTTTAGTTGTCACTTCTCACCACCGCTTCGCTGCAAGCCATACCAAACAATTATGTATTTTAAACATAAAATACTTTTAAGATATTGTTTTACTGGCACAAAAAAAACAGTTTTTTTAACATAAAATAAAGATGAACTTTGCTGAAATATGGCAGTAGGTGACTTCACTTATTGTTTTATACATAAGAAAGCAGCGCTTTCGAATTCACGGTTATCCCGCGTTTTCTCAACTTTTCTGCTCAACTGGACAGGCATACGTGAACCAATGCTGGTGAAAATGGCGCTGCACGTAGGGACAGTGCGTTTCGGACTCGAAAAACTCTTGCGCTGGCCGGCGCTGGGAAAGCAGCTGAGTACCTCTGCGACGCTTCGCGTGAAAGAAAGTGAGTCGCCGTCGTACTGATTGACGCGCGGAAGCGCTCATCTGCGCCGCGCCTTTTCTTGCAGTTCGGCAGAGGCAAGAAGGTAACACGACGGTGATCGAAGGCGTGTTCATCGACTCTCCCCGCAAGGGTTTCGTGGTCAAGCCGAAGCACACAAGCTCCGCGTGCCCGCTATGCAGGCTGGGACTGAAGAGGCTGAACCACACGGTAAGACTGGGTCACGCGTGCGGAGTTTGCACTTCATTAAGCAGCGCAAAAAGACTGGGACGCAAGTAAGAAGCACTGCACTCGTGGTCTTCTGTATGCGTCTTTTCACGCGGATTTCAATAACGTTTACAAAACGATAGTGCGACGAACCCAGAAGAACATCTTAGGTCGATGTTGCACGGTCATTCCTGGTCGCGATCGGACCGGACCCCGATCAAATTTGTTGATCGTGATTGCCTAACCGTTAATGAAAACCAGCCGATAATGAAGCCGAGGAAGCTATAGGAAACGTTAATTGTACGGTTTCGAGTGTAACATAGTAATTGCGATGTAGATGTGCAGAAAGTAAACTGTATGAAAAGACATCTCGCTGCCGGCAGGGATAAATTCCTCTATATCGCGATCACTACAGTGCACATATAACCTTGACCTCGTTATCTGCTGTTTTTCATCAAGGTTGTGTCGAGCGATGAAACGAGCCCACACAAAGTTCTCTTCCTTCATCTATCACGATTGGCTTCTTTACGCAAGCTACAGAAGGGAGCCAATGCCAATCACTTTTGAACAGTGTGATCAGGATCGGCGCTTCACCATATGACACGCGTTTAGTTCGGGCGGCTGCATTGGAACGGCTTCGTTTTCAACCGCAGGACGTGCTCATCCTGAGCCAGTTCATGGACTCGCGAGGAAACCAGCTTCCGAGGAACGTGACGGGCCTCTGCGCTAGGCAGCACAAGATCGTGGGCACCCTTCTTTACCAAGCTCAGAGAACAGGTATTGCCTTCTGCTTGCGGGCAGTGATGATTAAAGAGACTGTAAAAGCACGGGGAACATCTGGATGGTTGGTTAGTTTTGCCTCTTGGCGCAGCCCACTTCAAGGATAGGCCATGAATCGGACGGTGTGCCTTGCTGTGGAAGCTAATTCACTTGCTGAAGGCAAGGGCGGAAAATAAAGTTGTTTATCCACTACACAATCATGATATAACCTCATAAGGTAAACAAAAAAACTTATGCATCTGGAAGTAAGGTAACTGAAATAAGTTACAGTTAACATTATTTTAGATGCATAATAAATTATATACAGTGTGACAACACTCCTGTGGCTTAAACTATATTGAGGGAATACGCTAAAAATCTAATGTGGTAGCACTAAATTAAAGAATCATGGCTTCTATTCACTGTCCCATGTTTCTTTCTTCTCGCTGTTTTGCCATAGCCTTTATGAACCAGCTAGCCCACCAAGGAACCCTCGTGGATAACGGAATGAGCAAGAAATGGTTCCCTAGAGCAGGGTGAACTTAAAAAACATTGCCGAATGGAGTCACTGCCAAGAGCACTGCAAGTGTGTGTTTAAATCTTAGGACCTGCTAAAAAATGTGCATTTTTTTTTTTTGCAGAGGTCATATGCTTTGCTTCTACTCTAGTGAGCCCAACACAACTAAACCATAACAAGCTTTACCCCTGCAATAAACTCAGGCATCAGTTCCCCTGTCCTCAAGAAAGCACACATTAAATTAGTAAACAAGTTTAGCTATACAGTTGTATTAAGTTGTGTTGGCAATATTCATAGCATGTGCTCAGGCCTGATTGGTTAACATTATTGACACACTTCAAACTGAAAAAGCAACACAAGTGTGAGCGCACACTGCGTAGTTTACAACACTGCCAAGAAATTTGTTTATGGAGCATTCCTTCAATTTATTAGTGTATCCCATCATCCAACAACACGCAAGCATCGGAGCACTGCTGCATAAGGATTTTCCTCCTAATGTGCAGGGCTTATCTACAACGAGGAGCACACCCCGAAGGAAAGGTGGCAAGAATTGAACAACTACTTTGGCCGCACAAAACTCAAGATCGACTTCGGCAAGCCACTCATTGACATCGTAGAGTATCTAAAGAAACCCCCTACTACGTAAGAAATGATGCCGCTTTGTTGTGACATTTTTTTATTGTCTTCAAAGTCTCCTTCGGTGACAAGGATTTTTGTGTATAGAAGAGAGAAAAAAAAAACATATAACATGGCGTGTAAAAAGATCTGTACAGTGTTCTGCTTTTAAGTAGATGAGCTTGCAAATAAATACAATGAAACATTGTGAAATGACAACAATTTTTCTTTTAAACACTGGCTCGCAACCAACACTAAAGAAAAAAAAAACGTAAGGGCTAAAACTTAAACATGAGTGCCTTTTTATAATAACTATTCATAACCATCTCCTAAAACAGACTCATCACAATGCTTGATATGAAAATCGCTGTAAAAAAAATGTTGGGACAAATATTACAACCCTGCCCAACCACAGCCATTTTTTAGTTCCCGCATAAAACTCTTGCAGCTGTAACCATACCGTGCAGTTAGCGCATCAGCTTGGCTTTTTTATGAATGGCCCACTCCTTTTGGCATGTGCCGTGCTCAAAATTCAAAAGTGACATTTAAGGCATTTTTGCCTTGTTTTTCTGTTGCAGTATGTAGCGAATGATCCACACATCGCAGTTGAATTTCGCCTCCTTCGATCAATGTTATGAGAATTGTTTAGGTTTCATGTCGCAAGACTACAATATGATTGAGACACACCGTGGTGGAGGGCTCTGAAAATGCCAACAACCTGGTGGTTCTTTAATGTGCACCTGAAGTGAAGTCGCCGGGATTTGATCCCGAGGCCTTTGGGTCGGCGACATTTTGTAGATGCGTGCATGTTTATACAGACCTATCCAAGTTATCTTGCCTTCAAAATTTAGTGTCAGTACTCCTTTGAAGTGTGTGGCTGCCAGTGCTTTTGTGCTAGCTGCGAGCGCTTGTAAACTGTAGTTAGCGTGACTAACCATAGTTCATCAGTGTTCACTTCAGTGGGCAGCCATTACTGCTCAATAGGAGCACCATGCACTGATATGGCAAAGGCTGCACGCAAAAGCTCTTAACGGGTCAGTTACTGCTGCAAGAGTGGTTTGCAAAGGAAAGACAACAGGTTACGTATACAGCCAACACAATGCATCATTAAAACAAATGTGAAGAGAAGAAAGAATAGAGCGAGATGCACATGGGAAATGAAATTAATTCTGAATTTCCAACTGAAATACATAATCCAGTATTAGGGTGCTGTACATCTTTTGTAAAGAACAGTGCAGAAACCAAGACAGGCAACACAATTTTTGCACCGTTTCTTACAATTGATTCATACCAAGTGACTCGGCTCAAGAAGTAATATACGCTGCTATATATCGAAGTATTTAGGGGTCTCCAGTTATTGTAATTTTTTTTTACAATAGACATTGTGTACTCATTAATGTTTTGTCTTGTGCATGATGTGACCCAAATAAGTTGGTATTCTTCCCCACCTTATGCATCTAGATCCATACTCATTTCTCTAAAAAATAGCGATACAGTATTCAAACTCTCTCAACAAGCAAACAACCTATTACCAAATGCAATGCTCAAGCACGTGCACCACAATCATCTCGTAAGTCAACTACCAGCGCTGTTTACGAGCATGTTTACCCAAGAAATAACCGCACGATAGCGCAACTGCCCGATGCTCAAAAGAAGAAAACTGAACAGCCTTTGCACTGCCGATTTCGTCCTGCATGGCACCACCATACTAACTGCATGCTCTTCCATTAGTGCGTGAAATTAACGAAGGCCCCAAAGCTGCCCTGTGACAATGTGCACACAATTGTCAGGAGTGTGAAACGCATTGGTGCTTGTAAATAACTGCACACAATAACACAACAGCAAGTCGTTAACACTGGGAACCAACCATAGTTGTCAGATCTCGACCAGTGATGTAACTTGTCGTCAAAGTGAACTTGCACCTGAAGCCCAAGTAGAACAGATAATGTAACCAAACGCTTGCAAACCTAGCAAGTGAACAAAACAATATCGATGGCAATTCAAAAACATTGTGTGTGCAAATTGCAGCTCATTCAAAAACTTCATTTGTTTGGTGACAATGTGCAATGCATGCACGACATTCTACACAAAGAAATAAAAAGCATTGTCAAGACATGCAGACACGCACTAATGCTTTGTTCATGGCACATGTACTGAAGTGTCTTTGCTAAAGCAATCTGAAAAACCTGCGCAAAATGTCATGCAGTAGATTAAAACACTATAATCGCACAGTGTGCTAAGGCCTAGCGGCAGCATCAGAATATATGCGGCACGCTCGTTCCACATTGCAGTGACATGTTAACACCGAATTGCCTCATGTTTGCAGCAATACAATTTGCACCATGAAAATGAGTCTTGCACCAAAGGTGTGTGTAAAAAAAAAAATGTATATAATAGATGGCAGTAGCGTCAGGATTAAAAGTTAGAGAAAGAAAACGTGCTTCTAGTGTGAAAAAATGCAACATATTCCAACTCCTAAACAAGCCTGAGTCGCCCAAAAGCAGGTACATCTTACCATCATAGCAGCACAGGTGTACTCCAAACTACATCAACAGCAACACGTTACAGCCTTTCTCCAAACACAACATTGTTTGACAGCTGCTTCGGTTAATCACCTGCTGACACTATGACCCGTTCCAAGTCATGTTGAAAAAAACAACAGCACTTTCCTCTCTCTCATAGACTCTGTGAAAACAGACAACATTAAGAGTCGCTTTCAAGCTTTTACATGTGGCCCGTACTTCCTAGAACAACTTTTTGTACTCGTTTTTCACCCTTCACCAAACAGAGTGGCATGTACGATTGGCAGGTTCAAAGTGTTTGCAACGAAGCATAGACATCTTGACGTTAGTTCCTAGAATGCGTGCACAAGCCAGACACTCTGTATAATCTTGATCACACTTGCAGGTGCTCTAAATGAAGAAACCGAATGCATCTTTAAGCACTGCTTACCTGAAATTATAATTTAGCTAGTCTCCAGCACAAGCAAGAAAGCCTTCACAGACATCCAATCCAGCATTGCAGTGAAACACTTGATTCTACACAGACAACATACTATGTATTTGCAAGAAGGACTGTTGGTATGAAGAGTATCGTAAGGTTTGTGTCAGCCAGACTATTTACTACTGCCTAACAATTACCGAAAGACGTCTGCATTAAGGCAGCATGGCAAGTTATGTGTAAACATGGTTGTAGAATGTCATTGGGGGCTTGATAGCTCCTCAGATTGCTGAAGAAAGGAGAAAGAGCTAGCCTATCGCTACAATCTTTGTTGTAAGCAATCCGTCATATCTGCTCTATAGGGCCTAGCAACAACAAGAAAACTTTTTTTTTTAATCCCTGTTTACAGAAAGCAGCCGCAGTCACTTTATAGACTGCATCTGCATAGAAACTATGAAAGCACTGAATTAGAATGATATGCAGTCCTACTTAGAACATTCGATAAAGTCTGCACGTGTCCACGCGGCTCGAGCGTAAGAAAAATGGTTCCTCGCAGATCTTATGAGTAGCGGCTCAGTGCCTTAACTAAGCTTAAGGCAAATAAAGAACTTGTAGAAAAAATGGTAAGATGCACAACTGGCATGGAGACACAGTTAGGACATTGAAAGTGCAACGTTTAGATGAAATATATGGACAGCACTTCAAATCTAGCATCATCCAGACATTGCAATAATACGGCTTGGGCAAATGCAGGCAGATTGCACTACTTCTTAATGTTTCAAAGCAGGTATTCGCTGTTGAACTCTCACTTTTGTAACCGTACGTGGTCACGCGACCCTTGAAAGCTCAGAGTTTGCAGTGTAACGGAGAGAAATGGCTCTGCCCGAAGACTGAGCGGTCCTGCACAAGCTTTTCAGTGTCACTGTCACGTGAATGCTGCATCAGATGCAAGGTGTGGCCATGTCTATTAACTGCACCAATCCAGTAATCTATGCAACATCCTCAGGTTGACAGTTTTCATTGCATAATGAAGTTCTATGGGCCAATCATGCAACTAACAGTGTGTTAGTGGCGAGTTTATGCAGGCGGGCTGCATGGTGCATTTTACAGTTCACAAGCAAGTTTGCACTGTTGCACGCCATCCACTGGTAAACTTTATAATAGTCCGAGATTTGATAAACATCATAAACAATGCTGGAAGCACCATAAATATCTCACCTTCCATGTGGCAAACTTATACTAGTTGTCTAACAAATCATGAAATGTGAATGTTGTCATCTTTGTTTAAAGATGAAACAGGAGATCGATATAGCGCAAAACAGTGTACTTTCACTTCTACAAAAGTCAGTTTAATGAATATTTCAGAATAACAAACTTTTAGAAAATCCCCGCTGCTCTTCCTATACATCTTATGCAAAAAAATCTTTGCTATACGAATTTATGAATCCTGAATATTGTGATCCGCTGTCACAGTTATTGGAAGCAGCACATGCGCCAAAACATGCACTTGAGCCTAGAGCTTCACTAGTTTGCTTTTGTGCACGCCTGTTTACTGCTAAACATATGGCAGTGCTCTTAATTTAAGTCTTCCATCTGGCAAAACCAACAAATTTTTATAAATAATGGCCCTTCACTATTAGATCCTAATTTACACAGTATTCTTAGTCAAGTGTGTGGCTTTGCAGGTATGCAAACAGCTACGCAACACAGTTGTGAGCGAGAACGTTTTCTAAATGTAAATTGTGACACAGTATCTCATTTTTTTTTTTTGTGTGTTCGTACTAGGTCATCTCGGTTGCGTACCAGCTACACAAAAGGTCTCCGTCGCAAGTTAACCTATTCAAGAACTCGTTTGAAAGGTTTTGCTCCCTGTGTACCCTTAGCTTCACAAACGCACCTGAGCAATTTTTGAAATCACTAATCATCCCACAACGACTACCCCTTTCTTTTTCTTTCTGCAGAAGTCGCAATGCTATATGTGGCTCTTTCAGGCTTAGAAAGCATCGTCCCTCTTGCTACCTCTTTCGAGGAATAGTCAGGGCTTAGCATCATCATCATCACCACGAGTACTCAAACCTTAGCATCATCTACAACAAATGCAATGATGGTTTCTTGGCTTATGAAGTTTGATGTCCCATTATGAAGTTTGATGTCCCACAGAAATTAAGGCTATAAGAAAAATTTGTGCTAGAGGGCTCGGGTAGTTTGAACCACCTGAAGCACGTGCGCGGACCTTAACAAGGCACCCTAGCCCTTTGCTTCCATTGAAAAGCAACCACCATTGCCCGAAATCAAATTAGTGCCCTCCGAATCAACGGCATATCACTGTAACCACTGATCTGGCACAGCAGTTTCTGCTCAACATGAGTACTATGGTTGATGAAGATAAACCCACACAAGGTGTAGGTCGTGTGCATTTTCTGGGGACACGAAAGATCGCGCACAACAGCTTCACGCATTTTTCGGCTCCACAAACAAGTACCTCCCATAGTTCTGTCTTGACGAAGGCATTCAACACATACAGGCTTGCCTTGATCACCCAGTACACACGCACTATGTGACAGTTTCAGACGTTCGAAGTACTTTCGCAGGGCGAGCACATCTCACTTCATTATCTGCCTTTGCCAGCTAGAATGCAGCCGCATGCGGCCAAGGTATTTAGGTGAGCATGAACAGTGTGGTGATGGGAAAACATGCCTTTTGCTGCAACATGCAGGTAAACAAAAAAACGCACAGTAAGAAATGTCGAGGACACAGTGGGGTGTGGCATATAAGCGTATGGGTGCGGTGAGATTTTCTTAAGAACATGGGTCCTGATGACTAGGACGAACACCTGGCTGGTGGATGTTCTCACAGAGTCTTGGCGCGCTGTATCAGCTCATCGATGAACATCTGCAGTGGGCAAAAGAGGCGAGGGCAATTAGCACATTTTTCATTGCTGACCTGACCTAACATACTCCATTGGCACCTGATGTATATCTGCCCCACGTATAGTTTTTCAGGTAGTCTGGTAAGAGCGAATTGCAGGCACGTGGAGGGGAACCCAATGAAAGTGTGAGAAGTGATAGTTAAAACAGTAAAGGTAAAGGCAGAATGAAAAGTACACCTGTTGCTTTGTATTTCACAATGCTGACTGTCTCCAAGTTCCTCAAAAAGAAACAAAAGTTCACCAATAATTTCCTGGGCCTACAAGAGTGGCAGAGGTTTTGCGATTGCTCAAAATAACATTGCATGGCAATTATAAAAATTATATTAATAGTCAGCTTTTCAATGGGAACACTCATTACAATCAACTCTTATAATTGCTTGTGAAAGAAAACGCAAAGGTGCCACTTAGATGAGATTTAACAGGCATTTTCAACAGGATATTTGCATGACTAATTGCAATATCTCATACACTAATTATTTACTTTGAAAAATCTAATATGCTAAATAAAGATTTATTCAAATACGTCTACACATCATGCTCGATTACGGAAATGAATCTAGTCATTGCTTAAGGCAGGGTACATTTTAGTATGAATTTGAAGACTTGTGCCAGTTCACACTAGACATTTAGTCCTCAGCACTTTCGAAAAACCTTGCGATTGGAAGGTTGCTCAGGCAAAATGGCAACATCTCTGAACTGAACATTCATACCAAACACACCTATGCCCATCTGCACACAACGCAAGGGGACAATTATGAGCCACAAGTAAGAAATATAATTAATTACACCACGCAGACCAGATAACTCACCTCAACTTGATCCCGAGTCTGTTTGGCACCCTTCAGTTTTGTCTGGAACGAAAAAACAGTTTTGTTTTTTTGTTTTTTCTGTTCAGATGGCAGTCAGTAACATAAGTTAGCGAGTTGAAAATACACTAATTTGCTGATGGTTAAACAGATGCACATACGTTCGGGTGCAGCTATTGGAACGCGAAGTCGGAAGTGCCATCAAAACTATACTCAAATACCTCATCAGCAAGTCCACTTGACCTGCTAAACGTATGCTTGGGTCCTAAGGAAAGACGAAGTAAATGTTAACTGATATTTCAGTGGACATGGACCAAAACTGAGTGCTAGTTGGAAAACCCATCCAGTACCGTAAAGGGGGCATTTTCATTAGAAGTATGCCAATTTTAAATGCAATGTGTCTGGTGAGTACTACAAAGTGAAAGTACATTTATCGGATACAATAAGATTTAGTTGGCTTTTTGTGGGATTCCCGTGCTTCAAACCTCAATGGTTGGTAGTGCAAAGGTCATGCCATCGTCACAAAGAACCAAATTTATTTCTGCAACAAGCTTAGAATATGTAGAAAGTGCCTAACAAGTCACAGCAGCAGCACTCTACTAAATTAACATAAGTTGTGATCCTGACACAGCATTATGAAGCAGATGAAAATTGATCATTAAAAAGTGAGAGAGAGAAAGTTCTCACCCTGAGAAAGTCTCTTCGGCGATGATCACTCTCCATGTCCAAGAGCTCGTCCAAGTCTATTTCAATGTCGTGGTTGTCATCCTGCATGATTGAGCACAAAAAAAAAGTTGATCCTCGCTATCACATAAACACTGACACATTTGGCTTGAAACACGTGGCAGCCATTCCAGGGTAGAATAAACTACAATGCGCACTTTGCAAACACAGTTACTCGCAATCAAGGATTGTAGAAGCTACACATAAATCAAATCGTAGCCATTGTAACTATAGTTAATAGTGTCCTTCCAATGAAGCACAGAGAGAACAAAGCATACTTGCTGAAGTGCTGACGCAAGTGCTCCTGGTGTCGTTTCTGTCAGTAGCCGAAGCATGTCAATTTAAAAATATACTGCGCTCTCTAAGAGGTTTTAAAGATTCGTCAACATGACAATATATTTCGCTGTCGCAACAAAGTCAACAAAAGCGCAAACAAATCTGACAGAATTGCATCTCTGAGCGTGTCTCACACACAAGGATGGCTTCATAAATGCCATGCATATTAAAAAAAAAAAAAGAAAAATCTGCACCTTGTGCTTTTAAGCAGCAGGAATACTTTTAAAAACTTGTAAAGCTCAGAGAAACTGCCAGTTTCTATTTTTCGAAAATTCAGTTGAGGCAGAATGTTCAGGTTGTGCACCCTCTGAAATAAAGCGACTTGGTTTTTCATCAGTCAGTCTTGAAAACCTGGTCTTTTTGGCTCGATCAAAGCACACGAAATTGTGTGGGGCACTGCATATTGTTGGCGAATAGGCAAAGCACTAGAATTGTGTGGGGCACTGAAATTGTTCAATGGCCGTTGTCGCTGCTGTGGCTCTCGCTGCTTTCGCTCCGCTGCTACTAGTGTCGGCGGCCGCACTGTAAAGTCGAGCAACGTTGTGCACGGCAGCACTGACATGAGAGGGACTTTCAGGCGGGAGATTTTAAGAGCACTAATGTGATGCGAGCCACTGATATGCGATTTTACTTCAAAATAAGCACTTCCTTGGCACAAAAGTAGCACTACAAGGTATCTGGACTGCTATTTCACCAATAAACATAGACTTAACATTTGCCTTTAGTATCTTATTCCAAATAAGCAAGAAACCAAATTTACTTACCCCACCTGCATCCTTAAGAAGGGAGAAATTGCACTAAGAAACTATGGAAAGCGATGGAATCGTTTTTATCAATAGTGAATGCATAAAGGTAGAACCTAAAGAGAGATATGACTGATCCTAGTGCAGGCGAATAAGGCGATGTCTTCATCAATGACACTTGTCTCACGTTTGCCAGACGGTGATGCACATTATTATGGACAGATGTACACATGCGTCACAAATCATTCGTGAATGCTCATTAGACAGTTCCCTCCCTTGTTTTTTTTTTTTCCAGGGTGAAATTTGCTGAAATTTACGGTGATCTAAAAATTAGTATCACAGGCTTTTTGCCACATCGGGAAGTGATTTGCAAACTTGCAAAACAGGGTTCGAATCATGCATCAGGATTGCTCTAGCTTTTTGTTAAAATGGTGTTCCAATCTGGATGAATACTTTGTGGGCATTTAGTATACCAATCCTCTTCATCTGTACATTATCATCATTATCATGTGTTGCTCATGCATCCTCATCGTTGTCACGTAGCATCATCATCTTGGTCCGTTCATCTCAGCTGTCGGCTGCCGGTTCTTCGGGCCTAATAAAGGTCTTCCAAACCAAGACCTCATACGTGGTGGAGCGTGCTGTTGGATCCCCGTCATCCTCTCGACCACTCTACCCCCTGGAGCTACGTTCAGGTCGCCGCTTGGGCCAGGTGTCCGGAAATATGTCGCACCAAGAAGAGGTCGGTGCTGCAGCCGTTTCCACTCCGCCACCGCGTGCCGCGCCTTTTCACGTCATTAACAGCCTCCAGCGTGAGCCCCATCCCTTCGCTGGTATGCGCGGGGAAGATGTGGAGGAATGGCTGGACGATTTCGAACGTGTCGGCGCTGCTAACCGGTGGGATAACACCTACAAACTCGCTTACGTGTCATTCTACCTCACGGGTGTCGCGAAGACGTGGTTCCTCAACCACTACATCGACATCCCCGACTGGTCAGCCTTCAAAGATCAGCTTCGCCATGTCTTTGGCACACCGGCCGTTCGTTCAGCTCTCGCAAAGAAAGCTCTTGCGACTCGCAAACAGCACATCGGGGAGTCGTATACATCCTACATCGAGGATGTCCTTTCACTTTGCCGCCGGGTTGACACCCCAATGACAGAGTCAGACAAGGTACGCCAGCTTCTTAAGGGGATTGGACCCGTCGCATTCAATGCCCTTGCAATCCAGAATCCGGCTACCGTTGCTGACGTTGCGACAACCTGTCAGCGCCTCGAAGAACTTGAGTCGATGCGCCTACAACCGGACAGTGACGCGGCCCGTATTACGACTGATCCAAACCTACGAGAAACGATAAGGGTGATAATACGCGAAGAATTAGAATCAATGGGATTCACACTACCTTCAGTATGTACAATTCAGCCTTCTTCAACGTCATTGCGGGATGTCATCAGGGAGGAGCTTACGTCCATGACCCATATGGCCCACCTGCAGCCCACTGTCGATCGTACTCTCCCATCGTTCTCGCATGCCGTCGCCGCACCATCAGGCACCGTCAGCTCGACGTCGCCACCACGAACGTACGCGTCGGTTGCTGCCGCACCTCCCAGAAGCTTTCCCACGAGCTTTGCATCACCACCGCCTGAGCCATCATCTGTCCCTCTCACTGCTCTCTCTCCCGGTGCATCTAACACAAGCTACCACCCTCCTTATCGATCGACTCGCCCTACGTGCTATTATTGCGGCTATCGTGGTCACATTTCACGCTTTTGCCGCAAGCGCCAGCAAGATGAGCGCCGAGGGTACGACATACGCGAACGAGACTATATCGCAGGAGCCTTGTACCAGGGCCGTCGTTATTCGTCACCGCCGCGTCGGTCTCCATCTCCGCCAGCATCCGGTGAACTGCGCAGTAGTCTTCGATCAACCAGACGCCGTTCACCATCACCCTACCGTCGCTCCTCTTCTCCTCTTCGGCCTGCTTCCCTCGCTTCTGATCGGCGTCCGGAAAACTGAGCAATGCAGTTTTTGGAGGACAAACTGCATTCCTACACAGTACTCCAATTCCTCCAGCGCGCCCTTACAATATGATTACAGTCTCAGTTGAGGGCGTGGACGTTGATGCTTTGGTGGACACTGGGGCTGGGTTTTCTATTATTCGTGCTGATTTGTGTACCCGTCTTCGAAAAGTCACGACGCCTTATGATGGACCAACACTGGTTACAGCCCAGGGAACGATGATTCGCCCTTCCGCTCTTTGTACTGCCCGTGTGCTAATCGACGACATTCTTCATCACATACAATTCGCTGTGCTATCCCCGTGCTCCCACGAACTCATTTTAGGCTGGGACTTTCTTTCGTCTGCTTCCGCGGCTATTTGTTGTGCACAACGTGTCGTCCATCTTACTGACACAGACCACTTGCTTAGTGACGAAACCTACAGGCCACTTCGACTCATCGCTGCTGTAGACATCGAGTTACCCCCGAACGAACATCAATTAGTCACAGTTTTGTCCAACGACGTCGACTCTGGTGACATTTTGGTCACTCCATCGCCCCGTTGCCTTAATAAAGGCATAGCTCTCGCATCAGGTGTGGCTCGCTTTAACAATGGATCAGCTGTCCTCGCTGCTACGAACACCACACCAGATAAAATTTTACTGCCGCGGGGCACTACTGTCGCCTGCGTTGCCGATCTGGAGCCTGTGTGCGTCGTGCCTCTTACCCCTGCCTCCTCTAAAGGCCATCCTGGAGATCATGTTGCTTCCTCGGCCTTTACAGCAGCCATCAACAAGGACTTGACAGACTCGCAGAAGCAGCAGCTGCTTGATTTGTTGCAAAAGCATGCAAACTGTTTTGACGTTCATTCATCCAGCCTGGGTCAGACAACTGCTGCAGCACATCGTATTCAGACCGACGGAGCATCCATTGTGCATCGTCGTCCGTACCGCGTCTCCCTAGCCGAACGAAAAATCATTGAGGAAAACGTAGACGATATGCTGCAACGGGAGATAATCCGACCCTCAACCAGTCCTTGGTCGTCTCCAGTGGTTTTGGTGCGTAAAAAAGACGGTTCCGTACGATTTTGCGTCGATTACCGAGCACTCAATAAGATCACTAGGAAGGACGTATACCCCATGCCACGTATCGACGACGCCCTCGATTCTTTACAAGGTGCTGAATTCTTTTCAAGCCTCGACTTGCGTTCCGGCTATTGGCAAATCCCCATGCACGAAGAGGACAAAGAAAAAACTGCGTTTGCAACCCCGGACGGCCTATACGAATTCAATGTTATGCCGTTTGGTCTATGCAATGCGCCCGCAACTTTTGAGCGCTTGATTGACACCGTACTGCGTGGCCTGAAATGGAAGACTTGCCTATGTTACCTCGATGACATTGTTGTATTTTCATCGACGTTTCCTCAACATCTGCAACGCTTGGACGAGGTCCTGACTTGCCTTGCGGGCGCTGGTCTTCAAATTAACACCAAGAAGTGCCATTTCGCCAGCAGATCTATCAAGGTCCTCGGTCATGTTGTGAGCAAGGACGGAATTCGTCCAGACCTTGAGAAAACTGCTGCGGTGCTTCGCTTCCCTCGCCCTGACAAGCCGAAAGATTTGCGAAGTTTCCTTGGTCTCGCCTCTTACTTTCGGCGATTCATACAAAACTTTGCCTCCATAGCCGCACCACTACATAAGCTACTTGCTTCTGGTACGCCCTTTCAGTGGTCTCAGGAATGTGAATCGGCTTTCGACAAATTGAAGAGTGCCCTCACGACCGATCCTGTACTTTCTCACTTTCACGATGGTGCACCGACCTTCCTCCATACAGACGCTAGCGGCCACGGTTTAGGAGCCGTGCTCCTCCAGCGCGACAACTCTTCGCGAGAGCGAGTCGTTGCGTACGCCAGCCGCGTCCTCTCCGCAGCCGAGAGGAACTACACGATCACCGAGAAGGAGTGCCTCGCCATCGTTTGGTCAGTGCAGAAATTTCGTCCCTATCTTCATGGCCGCCATTTCACCATCGTGACCGACCACCATGCTTTATGTTGGCTTTCGACACTCAAGAACTTGTCGGGACGCCTCGGCCGCTGGATTCTACGCCTACAAGAGTATGATTTTGACATCGTATACAAGTGTGGCAGAAAGCATAGCGATGCCGATGCTCTCTCTCGCTGCCCACTACCAGCGGCTCCCCTCAGCGTTTCCGCAATCACTTTGCACAACACGCCCTCGGAGACCACGTCTACGGCGGTTTCCTCTCTCGCCTCTATGGACCAGCTGCCTTCGGACGACCCGCACGATTTTTCTTCTCGACAGCTGGCTGACCCCTACTGTCGACGTATTATAGGCTATCTCACTGGCAGTTCCCGTCCACCTAATGCGAGGCTCCGTCGCCAACTCTCGCAGTTTAAGCTGGACAACTCGGTGCTGTACCGCAAAATTTACCATCCTGACGGTCAGCGCTGGGTTCCCGTTCTACCCCGATCGCTTCGGTCCGAAGTCCTCAGAGCACTTCATGACCATCCGACGGCAGGTCACCTTGGTTACCACAAAACCTACGATCGCCTTCGAAGTCGGTTTTATTGGCCAGGTATTACCACTAGTGTAGCTCGGTACGTTGGGTCCTGCACTACCTGTCAATCTAGAAAACTACCCACATCTGCTCCAGCCGGTACACTACAGCCTCTTCCGTGCCCAGCCACTCCATTCGAAGTTGTAGGCATCGATCTTTATGGCCCCCTTCCAGTCAGTGCTGCTGGAAACCGATGGATAGTAACAGCCGTTGACCATTTGACGCGCTACGCCGAGACGGCATCCGTCACTACCGGTTCAGCTTCTGAAATTGCCGATTTCATCCTCCGAGCCATTATACTGCGTCATGGTGCTCCACGTGTATTGCTCAGTGACCGTGGAAGGGCCTTCCTTTCACAACTAGTGAACGAACTTCTTCGCGCTTCCGGCACAACTCACAAGACTGCCTCTAGTTATCATCCCCAAACTAACGGCCTCACTGAGCGATTCCACCGCACTCTTTCTGACATGATCGCCGCCTACATTCAACCGGACCACAAGAACTGGGATGTAGTCCTACCATTCGTCACTTTCGCCTACAATACGGCTATTCAGCGGACAACCGGCTACTCACCATTTTACCTAGTTTATGGACGCTCCCCTACTTCTCTCCTGGACGTCTCTTTCTTTACTTGCCATGTGGATTCATCTCCATCCTCTTCAGAGGAATACGTTTTACGGCTCGCAGAGAGCCGCCAACGTGCTCGTATAAACACTGAAGCCCGACAGCAAGACAGAAAGCTGGTTTATGATGAATCCCATCGTGCTGTATCTTTTCAACCTGGAGACGAAGTGCTTCTTTTGACGCCTATTCACACACCTGGTTTGTGCGACAAATTCCAGCCCCGGTTTATTGGGCCGTACACAGTTCTTGAAGAAACTTCACCAGTGAATTATCGTGTGACGCCACTTGTAGCCCCAGCTGATCGCCGTTATCGAACTACTGAGGTCGTCCATGTCTCCCGTATGAAGCCCTTCATGCGACGTTCTTTGTCCCCTTGACTTGCCGCGGCCAGGCTGGCCGTTTTCACGTGGGGGGAATTAGTGTGGGCATTTAGTATACCAATCCTCTTCATCTGTACATTATCATCATTATCATGTGTTGCTCATGCATCCTCATCGTTGTCACGTAGCATCATCATCTTGGTCCGTTCATCTCAGCTGTCGGCTGCCGGTTCTTCGGGCCTAATAAAGGTCTTCCAAACCAAGACCTCATAACTTGTCTAAATACTAACTCAGGTCATTTGCACTCTTTGGAATAACCAACCAATTGTTTTGTAACCATAAAAAGTGGAAACCTCCAGGATGTACTTGCATATACAATGAAGGGGTATTTCAACGTTGCACAATCCAAAAAACAATAAATTGTGATCTATTCTGCAGCCATTGATACATTAACAGCACTCTTCTACTTCTCTTGTCTATACAAGTAGTATAGTAGCGGAGCACTTCTCTTGTATAGTTTTACCTATGTAACCTATGTCAGTTTTACCTATGTAACTGACATGAAGTGGCATGCATATTAAGAGTGGAGTGCTATTGTGAGGGAATAAAATGAAGAAAAAAATGGGACAGTAAAGGTTTGTCAATATTGAAAGTGTCAGTAGTAGTGCCGTTTACCTTCACCTAACAAAGAATGAATGGCGTGTTGACTTCAGAGTCTAATCGTACACACTAACATGTCTGCTACCTAACATACAATCAGAATTTTCCTGTTTGAATATGATATGCAGTACAGACATTGAGGGCGGAACATGGGAGAGGCCTTTGTTTTTCAATGGACGTAGTCAGGCTGATGATGATGATGATGACAGGCAATGTAAAACCACCTCACATTAACTGAACAGTATAAGACAGTACACTGTACAAATAAACTATGTTGTGAATTATATATATATTTTTAGTGGCATCTAAGTGGACACCGTCTGTACCCAGTTATATTTATTGATGCTTTCCCATTTCACTTGTGTTCAGCATTTGTACATATTTCATTTTCTCATTGTGAATGTATCATTATAAATGTCCTCGTTTTACAACCATATGAAATGCTCAAAGAAAAAAAAAGGCAGGTTTCACGTTAAATAGATGACAAGTTGCTGGTGCCCTTCACTAGCTAATAAATAGCGGTAGTCATGCGTGACGAAACTCCGTTTGGCACTTCTGACACATTTTCTGGAAGGATCGCAGTTGCTGCAATGGAGATGGCATGACTGCGAATACATTGTCGCACGTGTGCAAACCAAATGAGGAACATCCTTAGAACACGAACACGAGAGGGTGCTCCCAAGGCCACCACCAGAAGCCAAGCCATACCGCCAAGTTTCTAGCAAAGAAGGAAGAGAATGAGGGGGGTACAGGAAAGTAAACTTCCTGTTGGCAGAGCCCTACCCAGGAAAGAAGAGAAGCGTAGCATCCGTACCCAACTGTGCTACCAGTGAAAGGATGGATAACACGCAGATCCCACGAATGCCAACGGAAAAAGGAGCTAGCAAACGCAAAGCCAAATCTGGAAGGCGAACGTAAATTCAGCCAACCTGGCAATAGGCCAGTCAGTTTTACGTAGTAAGCTCACTGACATGCTCAACGTTTCACAGACTTTACGGCACATCAATTACGATCTGGAAGAACGTGATGCAAGCAGATATGTTACGACTCTCATTTTCCTTCTCAGCGTATGTTTTTCGTTTCTTTGTCGAAAAAACAGCTTGTCTTTGATGCGCTTGGCGCTGACCCTGTTGTCCATTTTCACTGTCCAAATCAGAGAAAATTAACTAACACAATTAGAGCTGCACCAGTAAATCGTCTTTTCAGAACACCGAAAATTCGCTATTAATGCGACATGGCATTATAGTTAATGTCAATGAAAAGAAACGCACTGAAGTTTCTACACTTTCTTTACATGACATTACAGATTTTGATGGCATCTGTTCCCATGAGGTTAATATTTTATCAGTAGATGCTTTAAACGCGCCAGAAAGCAAACGAACAAGCTTCAACTTGTATTTAGCTGGGATGGCTGAAATGCAAAAAGACAATTTGGAATTTTGAGTCTCACACTGACATGGTGTTAGGTTTTAAAAAATTGTTTTTAATGTAACACTCATATATCATATGGATCTTGAAGACTCATGTATTAAGCTTGAAACAACAAAGTTCACATCCAGGGTCTTATACCTTGTTTCTCATTCATATCTCATTTGTTGTCTTTCACGAAAGAAGGTTTTAAGCCTCTATAAATAAAAAAAATAAGACAGCCTTTGCTGAAGCCATACCATGATGCAGCTGCATATGTAGATGCTGGATGAATAAAAGCTTGTGCCACACTATCAAGTACGCAAGTGGATGACACAATTTGACCTCATTTTGTTCACAAATCATTTTTTTTATGATGATATATAATATAATTACTTATAAACTTTCTCTCCGATTACTTCCCTTTACTACACGTAATGTTATAGCTGAGGAAACAATGTCTAAAAAAATTACATGCAGGTGTACTTCTAAAAAAATGCCAATCAAAAACAAAAGTGGTAAGCCGTGCTGTAGTGTACATGATATATACATCTTCTAGTATTACCCCCCTTATGCAATGCCTCTAGGGGTCTGTAAGGTACTTTTAAATAAATAAATAAACAGTGCAGCTTTTCTCCACACAATTCAAATGTCATTGGCACCATCCCCATTGAGTCAACAAAGCCAGGCGGTGCGCCTTCTTTTGAGGAGACCCTTAAAGCGAGGTGAGGGATGTCTTTTGTCCCGTCACTTTGTTCGGTCGACGCAGCTTAAGTAGAGTGCTCAATGAAAGGAGACGGCAAAAGAAGCCGGGAGGAAGTCTTCTACCCGCAGTAGCAAGTCGTTGCTTTGTCGTCACGCTTCCTTGAGCGTAACCGCAGACTGCCCTCCCGCCCCGCCGGACACTTCCTGTGCTCTGGCACAAACGAGACCACAAGTCAACCCCGCCACTTGGCCTCTGCATTAGGTCGGCTTGTCATTTTAAAGGAAAGCAAAACACTCCACCCACGTTTTACCAAACGAACACGCCTCTCCTCAGCCTGTGTCACAACAATTGTTCTCGGTGAAACGCGGAGTGCAGCGGCTCAGAGCTCATACATGTGAAACGCGATAATAATCAGCTGCTTCAAATCAATCCTGCTCCCTTGTTTAGTCCCCCAACCAAAGCAAACATTCGGCAACTTATCTTTATTTTTGAGAAAGCCGTATGAATTTCCTTGAGGCCCCATACTACAAATGAATGGTTGTCAATTTTTCTTTCTTAAATAGCCCCTTACGGGCATAGCTCTTTTCAAATTTTCTCTGAGCTGTTAAACGGCTCCTTGATGCATGGTTTGTTCACTGCGTACAACATTTATTTTGCCTATTTAGATACACTGAAGGCAATAAAAGATTTCCAAGGAGGAAGCGCTTAATGTACAGAAGTACCGAAAGAAGCTTCGTGAGCGTTTATTACGGCCATATGTATTCAAATGTCTTGTTGCTAGCACAGCCATCTCACGGCCACACGTGCCATCTCATACACGGTGTTCTTCATGAAGTCATCTTGATAACCGATTGTGAAAAGTTTCATTAATGGCTATTTATTATGCTTTCTTTTGGTTGATGTATGGCATGTGCATTCTATGCGTTATTTTTGTTCTGCAACTGCATAGTCAAGTTAAATATATCATTTTCATTGTTTCCATTGTTCTACTTTGCTCATTGCTACAATGCCCAACATGGCTAGTAAGTTTTTCTTAAATCAATGAATAAATAAAAGTTAGTAAGTGATAATGACAGGTCCCTGTTTTTGTTTTAGTAACTGTATAATGATACATGACACATTAAATGGCTGCAAACAGCTAACTCACCGAGCAGGCGAAGAGTCGCTGGAGCTGCTCGTACATCCACATTTCAACACGCAGCCGCTTCTTTATGAGGCTCATTTGGTGCGGGCCATACTTGGCTGTCAGGTACTTTTTCTTGCGGTCCTGAAGCTCCTCCTTGTCGCCTCCTTCGAAGTTGACGTGCAGCGACTTGGGACCAGCTGCGAGGCACTCTCCTTTGAGGGACCCCGTGCCTGCTGCCAGACCACACTCCATTGCAGGGCTCGTTTATTTTGGTTTCACTCGCGAGCCTGGGGGCGTTCCCTGCAGAAGAGGGTGCACGTGACTGATTTACTCTGCCAAACTTATCTTATTCAGCTGACCTTATCTAATCTGCATAAGCTGAAACATCCTCTGGGCAGGCCAGAGTTCGCGTTTGAGTAAATGGTAAATAGATGTGTGTGAATGGTGATACAAAGAGGAAGAAAATGGGTGTCTTTGGGTTAGCTAGGGTTAAAGAGAGCACACCATATACTTCATTTCATCCATCAGGTACAACGCTCTGTAAGTTATGCGAGAATTGCACTAAGGAGAATGTGCAAGTTCTCGAGTCTTGAGCTTAGATTTTGTTGGTGTAAACAAGGCATCTACAATTGGCTGCGGCAGCGTGCTACCGGAACTAATCGTAAAGATCACAAGCAGAAAATATGGAGATGCTAAGCGTTCCAGAGCAACCTATTGACAACCATAAATAACTGAGTTTGTTTATTTCTGTGGCACAGGGCATCTTTAATTACTACTTCAAAAATCACATTACAGTTGGTAAATCATTAAATTGGTGCACATGCGTCTATTTACTGCAAGAAATCTCACTAACTTCCGTAGTGTTGCACCTAACATATGGAAGAGAGTATAGATGTTGATTGCATGGCATATATGGGACACAAAGGCTCCAGTGTGGGCTTCTTTCATGTTTCCCTTTAATGTAGTGCAATCTGCTGCTGAGTCCTTTTTATGATACACAGGTGCCAACAACACGGAGGGGAAGGGGTAGCCACATCACAGATATTGTAAGCACAATATTGACAACATTTGACCTTCATCTTCTTCATCTGTATATAATCATCATCACGAAAAACGTCGTCTTCGTTCGAAGGGTTGATCAGGCGATTCGGCCTAATAAACGCCGTCGAGACTCCAACGCTGCTACTGTCTTACAATATCGATAGTACCGGCTGGAGGCCTGGATAATTATCAATGAAATTAATCGCATTGTGTAATAAGGGAGCTTGAGATTTAACATGGCAAGAATGAGGAAATATTACGGTCCCAGTGCGGCCAATATGCGTAAAAGTCGCAGTTTCGCTGCAAGGACGAAGCAATCATTGCAACAGCAATAAATTTGAATGCTACACGAAGTAAGGCTAGCAGCGAGACTTTGCATAAGTAGGTAATCACGCTGGGGTAAGAAAACGCGGCCGCTGCTGCGAGGGAAGTGGCCTTCGCAGTGAATATGGCTTCAACATACTCTTTGCAATGAGAACACACCGCGTACAAAGGTGTGAGCAATCGGCTGATCTCTTGCAAAGATACAGCGCACGTGACCATATCCCACTGGTTAAAAAAAAAACACGCACTTTGCCAGAGCTGCACTGCCCCCCCCCCCCCTCACAAACAAACACACATCACCTCCGGCACAACCCTTCCATGCGCCTTTCGCGCCACAGACGGGGCCGGCTCGTTTGACCTCGGCTTGACGTGCTTACGTTCGCAGGCGCAACATACGACGCGCGGGGCGATGTTATCGACGGCAAAAATACGGCTGAAGTGCCCGTATAATTTGCGCAAAAAAAAAAAAGAGGGGGAGAGGGGAAGCTCAAATTCATGACGTCATATCAACATTCAAATAGGGGGTTTATGGCGCGAAATTCAAAATCGAAAGCTCAAAATCGGGAGCCCAAATTCATGACGTCATATCAACATTCAAATAGAATGTTTATGGCGCGAAATTCGAAATCGAAAGCTCAAATTCATGACGCCATATCAACATTCAAATAGAGGGTTTATGGCGCGAAATTCAAAATCGAAACTCACTTTTTTTCCCCCCTTCGTGAAGAACGCTCGATAGCGAAATCACAACAAAGGTAAATGTTTTAAAAAATGAGTTTCACTTCAGTGTCCTTTTCACTGACACATGCCTAACTGTGCGCAAGAGGACACAAGAGCAGCTAGCTTATTCACAATTTGCGTCAGAGTGTTGGAAACTTAACAATGATCTCGAGAAGCGGGCGGTATTTCGCAATGGCTCCAATGAAAGACATTGCAAACAGAGGAGAAACGAACAACAAAAATACTAAGAGTGACGGCAGACACCGCGCCTATTCTTCCTGCTTCGTGGGGCGCAGCAAAAAATAGAAAAAAAAACAAGAAAAGACACTCGAAGGCAGGAAATTGGTCCACACCTCCTACTGTTTCGCAGCACGGGGCCCCGCGTCCGTTGTTATATGCAGAACGGGGTCTTTGAACCCCGTCTGACCGCAGCGCGCCTTGCTCGGACAAACAAGCAACTAGCGGTGTGCCACGCTCGGTTTAACACACGCTCACTTGCTCGTAGTACGCTAGGACCACCTCGTACAGATTCTGTTTTTGCGTTCCCCTCTCTCTCTCTCCTTGAGGGAGAAAAGCCCCGGCCACACCGGCACGCAGTTTCATACACATTCATGCAGCGCAAAGCCGGCGCCTCGTTGACCTCCGTCCAGCTGCGGGAATGTCATTAAATCCCCGCGCGACTCTCGAGCTGTTACTCTCTCAATGCCAGCAAAGCCGACGCGCCCCTTTGGCTGATAACCTTGCAAGGCCGGTGCGCGCTCCGCATAAATAAAAAAAAATGGGCGTCAGCTGAATTATAAATAAGAAGCCGCGCCTTCCCCCATTTACACTATAAATACAGAAGCCGTTTCCGCGACACGCACGCAAGCCGTGCGAGGTGCGATTCTTTTTTTGAAAAAGCGCGTCATCTTTAAAAGTCCCCGTGGAGAACAGTTATTTATATCTACGCGCTTCCCAAGGTGATGGCACGGCATCACCCTCGATCAAGAAAAAGTGGACCAAACTTCCGGCGCGGCCCCCTTATTTTTTTTCCGGCCGATGCGCCTAGGAAACGCGCCATGTCCGGAGGATGTATGTAGTCGCCGGGGTCGCAAAGAAGGGCGAGTTTTGCGCAACTAAAATGCGTTGTGTATGAAGCAACCCGGAGCCCTACCGACTCCTAGCAACGGGACTCAGCGCGAAAAGGCAAAGGAGCGGGGCGGCGCGTCTGACAACGCCGCCGCTACGCAGCGCCGCTTCTCTGGAGCAAATTGGGCAGGGTCGCCGTGCCCCATCATCACAGCGGCATCGTAATGACGGCAAAGCGACGTCCGGGGAGTCACATAGAGCTCGTTTGTTTGTCGCTGTCGTTCGGTGCTCTTTCAAACGCGCTGACATCGTTCCCACACGCATCGCATGCAGGAAACTTTGCGCTACTGCCGAGCGGTTGTTTCCTCTCTCCACGAATCGCGACGCAGCGTGATGAGCACGCGCCCCCTTTTGGTTAATTGCTTCCAGCGCCAAAGCGCCCTCTTCCAAGTGTTTTACCCATTCTCTGCTGGAGCCAATTAGGGTGACTATAGACCCCCCGCGAAACAAGCGCGCTTCTTGGGAGAAAATGACAGCTGCGAACTACTCACTACCTGACGAATGGGACGCGGCCGCGGAGTTTTGCCCGTCCCAGGCCAACGCGGTGGTAGTGCCTACCCGGTGTGAAGTGCTAAGTAACGCTAAGCGCTGCGCGCGAAATAATAAAGAAACAATTACGACCTCAAGAAAGGTGCACACACGCTGCGGCGCAGTTTAGCGCCGGCCTAGTTTCGCTAAGCACGCTAGAAAATGTCCCCGCGCGGCAAACAGAGGCGTTGCCTGTTCGGTATGGGAAATTCAAGCTTTGTTTCACTTCTTAGCTGCTCAGGTTTTTTTTTTTTTAAGCGAGAAAAAAAAGAGAGAGAGAGAGACTGCGGTGAATGTGGGTTTTACGAGTACGAGCGCGCTAAATACACGGGCTGCCACTTTCTCGCGTTAGCCTTGAAATTGCGCATTCACAGAGCGCACGCGAAACGCGCGAGTTCTTTATCAGGAGCAGACGAGCACCGCCGGCGACAATCGCTTTCTGAGTGCGTGCATAGTGCGTGCAAAGGATGCGGGATTAGAATGACTAGCGGACGAGTCGACCAGTTTCGCAAGGGCATCCTTTCACCATAACCGCCAAACAACATCGCGGCCAGCGAATGCTCGGGAGGGACGGGCCCGGACTACCACGCCTCACGAATGACCCCAAAGCACCATACAAAAATCAAACCTAACGAATAAAGGACGGTGCTAGAAGTTCAGGGGAGGAGGCGCCGCACAATCTTTATCTTCGCTCCGGGCACTGTCGTGCAAACTTTTTTATCGCCGCATCGGGCCGATAATGACGCTCGGCAAAATAACTCACGCGCGTACGAGCTGACGGAAGAAGTGAACGATAAACAAAAGAGGGAAGTCAGGCGCGTAGAGAACTCGAAGAAAGAAAAAAAAAAAAGCGACAGAATAAGGAGGAACCGGCAGGCTCCCCACCAACTGCAGGGCAAGGGGGTCCGTAGTGAAACGGATAGCTAGCAACGCCGCGCCGCCGTCATGCTCAAGCGATTATACGCGATCGTGCGATGAAACGATGCAGAAGCTCCTCTTCTCTCCACCGAGAGGGGCAACCCCTCCGTCTCGACTCCAGGAACTAAACAACGAAGGCTGCAGCGCGCCTCATACAATGGCCGGGTGTGCTCGCCGCCCCCACCGCGAAACCAAGTCCTTACGATTCGCTCACGATCCGCTCCACACCTGGCCTTTGTTCCCAGACAAACGGAGGGGGAATAAAGATAAAGAAAAAAAATTCGGGTATCGCTCGAAGCAAGTAAAATCCAAACAAGGCGTCGTGCACTTTAGCACCCACCGAAACACCCTGCCACCGGGCACCTGCCTCGCAGGCTGCTCCGAAATTCAGCGACGAAACCGCGCGTTAGGAGTTTTTGCAAGGTCTTTCGACGCATTTATAAACGGCACACGAAGCGCCGACACAGCTAGGCGCCCGCTGCGGGTAGCAAATAAAAAAAAACACTTCATTCATTTTAAATGGACCCCTCGCGCGTGCTTCCATGACGCCAAGCGGGCCTTTGTGCCAATGAAGGAAAGGAAGAAAAATAAAAAAGGGAGACGGGTCAAGCTCAATACTGAGCAGAGTTGGTGCGCGCGCTGAAATCACAGGTAGCGGGAGCTCACCTTGTCGAAGTAGCCGGAGAGCTTCTGCGCAGATCGTGTACTCCGAATCTCGCTGGGCACCAGCAAATGTGAACGACCCTCACCACCGACCGAGACAATCGCGTGCTACACACACGGGACGACGAACGAAGCGTCGCTGGGCCTCGCTCTCTCCACGAGGATCCACTCTCCGCAAGCAGGCGCCTCTTCAGCCCGCTTCTTTGCTTTCGCTCGGTCGCCGGAGAAACACAAGCAACGCGCTGCTTCGCACGAAAAACCCGATACGGAGGCACGGAGGAACTGAAGGAAAATAGCGCGATTAAAACGTGAAACGACAAATTTTCTCTCTAAGTCTGAATTACAAATCTCAGAGGCTATGCTTGTCACACTGAATATACGCCATAAACTTTTCAGTTTAAAAATATTGAAAAAATCAATATTTTGTTTTGTTGTCATTTAATATTCGCAATAAAAAACATATGCAACATTTACAAATTAAAATGATATATGTAATAAAACAATCATTTACTGTTTATTTTTTTATTACTAGGTAACGCGACAGTTGTAAGTGCACATTTTGAATTAATTATTGTGTGAATAATGTCTGAATTTTACTAAGCAAACGTAGCTTGCGAGTTCTAAATTGTGAATTTGCTATTTTAGGGTAATATTACAACCAAAGCTAGTCATTTAACGTATCCGTGGTTTTTTTTTTTTTTTAAGCTGATGGAACCGAAAGCGAAACTAAGCGACTCCACGCGCAAGTCGCCGCAAAGTCCCCGTGAAGCCTATGTTTCAATTTCGCTTGAATAACTAAAACGCTTTCAACGTTTATAATTGTAGATGTTTACGGCCGAGTCGGCTACCTTTCCGTGCGAGTACTTCAACAGCGCATGCGCAGAGCCCGTTCATTACGATCCTCAACAAACAAAGCGCAAAAATATCAACGAAACGTCGGCCATCGGCGCATAAGCACGATCGCGTACTACCATCTTTACAATGCGCAGAAAAGCGAGCTAGAATCTCGCAGGTTCACACGCAAAGGTTTCGCACGAGTCAAAACTTTAAAAATGTGTCGCGTTTGCAAAGTCGCGGGCTCCGCCGTCTTTCTCGTATCCCTAGCCATCGCGTTCGCGCAGGATGGCTTCACCGCAAAACCCACCGTCGCTGCGGCTAAGCCATCACAACCAGTCGCCGCTCCGGCGTCAATTGTTTCTGGCGGCGGCCGAACGCTTCAGAAGAGGCCCAACCCTTCGCATTCGCTCGCGGGAGCCAGTGCGGCCATGCGAGACGCCCTGGAGAGCTTCGAGGTGAACGAGAACCGCATAATTCGCACCGAGGACTCCCGGCGTATGGGTGCGCGATACCTGAACGAAACAGAGCTCAGCTCCAACCGGGACTGCACGCTGTGGTGCTGGGAGACGACGAGCTGCAACGTAGCCGTGTTCGAAGAAAAGGTACGTTGGTGCGATATTCGTGTCGAGAATGCATTCGGTGAACAGAGTGCGCGCCAAGGATGAACTCGAATGTTCTGGCACAAATGTTTACGGAACGCGCGCGGGGTCCTGAAAGGAAAAAACATAACTTAAGTGATTGGAATTGATATCTAGTTACTGGAATTGAATTGACAGCTGTCGATGCTCGCGTACACAAGGCAAGATTAATATCTGCCATTTCCATATTTTAACTCTGCTCTTCTTAAAATTACACGCAGGAAATATTTTTGTATTTATATTCCGTGCGACTCTCGTGTAAATGTGCGTATTATATGTCTCATGTGTCTATATATATTGCGAATTTAATGTAAAAACTCCACTCGAGCCCCTTACGAATATACACATATTGACTTTGACAAAGGCCGGTCCACCTGCTGAAACTTATATATATATATATATATATATATATATATATATATATATATATATATATATATATATATATATATATTGCCGCATGTTGTTAGGCACCTACCGAAGTCTTGCCCCGCTTCCTGCTCTTATAAATTCTGCCACACCAACTGGCAGAATTTGTTCGTTACAATATTGTATTTGTTCGTTACAATATATATGGGATATGGCACAACGGGAGCGTTGTTAACAAGGATAAATATATTTATTTCCCAACAGTTTCGGGAGGGGTCCTCCCTTCATCAGGGGATGAGTTATATATATATATATATATATATATATATATATATATATATATATATATATATATATTGTACCGAAGCATAGTGGCGCCAGCTCTGTGCCAGCGTGAAAGAAGACGTTGACGTCCGTGTGTGGCTCGTGCTTGCCGGGTTCCTGCCTGTACCAGCTTGTTGCGGCTAACGTTTTTGGAATAATAACCTGTGTTTTTACGCAACCTTGCTCGTTGCATTTGGTGGAAACGTGCTGGGTAACGTCCTGGAGCTCCGCAGCCGTAAGCTACCATCTCAGTCCACGATGACCGAGCGCGTCGATCCCCCACAAGGCTCTTCCACGCTGCCACCCGTCATGTGTTCTGGTGTACTTCGTCTGCGTGACCCACCAGTATACAACGGCACTGAAGATCAAGATGTCGAGAACTGGCTGGCAGAGTACGAGCATGCCAGCGCGATTAACAAGTGGGATGACCATGCGAAGCTGGTTCACGTCATCTTCTACTTGACGGATTTGGCCAACCTATGGTTCACCAACCACCAAGCCGACATCCCCACCTGGTCGGTTTTCAAAGAGGCCGTCACCTCGTTTTTCGGTCGTCCAGCCATGCGTAAGCTTCGCGCTGAACTGGGACTGCGGGGACGATTTCAGCGAAATGGTGAGAGCTTCACGAGCTACATTGAGGATGTGATCAGCCTCTGTAGGCGAGTTGATGCCAGGATGACGGAGGCTGACAGAATAAAGAACATAATGAAAGGCATTGATGACGACGCTTTTCATATGCTTGTGGCCAAAGATTCACAGACCGTCACGGCCTTGATTCAGTTATGTCAAAGTTTCGATGAGCTCCGCAAGCAACGAGTTTCTACACGTCGCGCTAATACGCAGACAGCTGATATTTCGGCCTTGGAGTGCAAAAGCAGTGGCTCCAACTACAGCGTGTTGCCTCAAATTAAACAGTACATCCGGGAGGAAGTTGCTCGACAGCTCTCTCTTGTCGCCACCATCAACGAGACCCCCACAACACTGGACCACTCACTTCGCCATGCTATTCAGACGCAAGTTGCCGAGGCTCTCCCTTCGCCCACATCCCCAATATCAGTGGCTGCACCGCTGACTTATGCAGAAGCCGTCCGCCGACCTTCTGCCCAACCGCCGCTCCCTTCATACAGTCCAGCCACCAACTACTACAGGTCACCAGTTTCAGTTTATCCGGTAAATCGGCCCATTCCACCACCTCGAGCACCTGTCAACTCTTGGCGTACTCCGGATAACCGGCCCGTCTGCTACAACTGTGGTATTCCAGGACATGTCGCGCGCTACTGTCGTCGCCGTGGATTCTATTTTAATGATGTGCAGCATTCCGGCAACATACCTCGGCCATCAGAATCGCATGTGACACCTGATTCACATGACCCCCGCTCACGTCGACCAGACTTCAGCCGACGTCGATCTCCTTCACCCCGTCTTCGGTCTCCTTCCCCCATGCTTCGCCGTTCCAACCACGCCCAGGAGGAAAACTAACAGTCGCAGTTCCTGAGGCAAGAGCTGCGCCACCGACGAAATTTCCAAGGCCTCATCTATCGCCCCCTAACGAGATTGCCGTGTTTGTGGACGGTTTCGCCACAACTGCTCTTGTCGACACAGGTGCCGCTATTTGTATAATCAGTGAAGTGTTATGCCGCAAACTGAACAAAGTGACGACTCCACTGGTTGAAATTTCTTTACGCACGGCGAGTTCGCAACACGTCCAACCTTCTGCCACATGCACTGCTCGTGTTGTGATTCAAGGAGTGCTTTACATCGTTGAATTTGTCGTCCTTCCGCATGCGTCTCATGAAATCATCCTGGGTTGGAACTTTCTTTCCGCTAATCATGCGGTTGTCGACTGCGCTCGTGCTCAACTCGTTTTGTTTCCATTCAGCACGACATTCATAGATCTCCCTCGCTCACACAAAAAGGTGATCGTCGCCGCTGACGTCGTCATTTCTGCTTTTTCGGTCACCGCGGTATCTCTTTTGTACAACTCCGTTTCCGATTCAACTGCCCTATTTATGCCGTCACAAGAATGTGCTCGTCGCCGGAACCTTGTCGTCCCGTTTGCCGTCATAACACTTGCCGATGGCTCCAGTGCCGTGTACGTGTGCAATCCGTTCCCTTGTCCCGCTACCTTATTGCATGGCGAATGCATTGGGAGTCTTGACACTTATGATGACATCTTTCCTTTCGATGCCCGTTCTGATACGACACCGATGTCCGTGGATGCTGTCACAGCTGGCACCGCGCCCTCACTACCTGACGAAGACGTTCTGTTGCGCAGCGTAGACACCGGCCTTACGCAAGACCAGCGCAATCAGCTCATTCAACTACTTGACCGTTTCCGCGCCTCCTTCGACCACGGACAACCTCCCTTGGGACGCACGTCAGTTGTCGCTCACCATATCGACACCGGTCATCATACTCCACTTCGTCAGCGCCCCTACCGCGTCTCGCAGGCCGAGCGTGACGTCATCACTCAACACGTCGACGAGATGCTGCAACGTGGTGTTATTCAGCACTCACACAGTCCTTGGGCTTCGCCAGTGGTCCTCGTGCGAAAAAAGGATGGCTCCATAAGGTTTTGCGTGGATTATCGTCGACTAAACAACATCACACGCAAGGATGTTTATCCCCTGCCACGCATTGATGACGCCTTGGATTGCCTTCAAGGTGCGGAGTTTTTCTCTTCACTGGATCTGCGCTCTGGATATTGGCAAGTACCAATGGCTGAACCAGACCGTCCAAAAACGGCGTTTGTGACCCCTGACGGCTTATATGAATTTAATGTAATGCCCTTCGGTCTTTGCAATGCGCCTGCGACTTTTGAAAGAATGATGGACAGTGTCCTCAGGGGACTTAAATGGCACATCTGTCTTTGCTATTTAGACGACATAGTTGTATTCTCGGCGAATTTCGAAACTCATCTTTCCCGTCTGGAACAAGTTCTCCAGTGCCTTACGGAAGCCGGGTTGCAACTTAACTTCAAGAAATGTCGTTTTGGCGCCCGCAAACTCACAATTCTCGGCCACGTCGTTTCAAAAGAAGGAATATCGCCAGATCCTGCCAAACTGCGTGCCGTTGCAGAGTACCCCAAGCCTACTACCCTAAAGGAGCTTCGTAGTTTCATAGGCTTGTGTTCCTATTTTCGGCGTTTCATTCGCAATTTTGCCTCTATAATTGCCCCTCTGACTCAGCTTCTCTCCCGTAGCACGGACCTCTCTGGCTGGAATTCCCACTGCGATGAGGCATTCACGGCGCTACGCCGGCTACTCATCTCTCCGCCAGTTCTCCGCCACTTCGATCCCAATGCACCCACTGAAATTCACACGGATGCAAGCGGTGTCGGCCTCGGTGCCATTCTCGCTCAACGCAAGGATGGCTGCGACGAGTACGTTGTCGCCTATGCCAGCCGTACACTAACGAAGGCAGAGTCCAACTATTCCGTCACGGAAAAGGAGTGCTTGGCTATCATTTGGGCTATAGGAAAATTTCGCACCTACCTTTACGGACGCCAGTTTGATGTTGTCACAGATCACCATGCCTTATGCTGGTTAGCGTCCATGAAAGATCCTACTGGCCGCCTCGCTCGTTGGGCTTTACGCCTTCAGGAATACGATATCCGTGTTGTTTATCGCTCAGGACGCAGACATTCAGACGCCGATGCACTATCCCGTTCTCCACTGCCTCCTGACCTTGCCTGCTTATCAACCGCCATTTGCGATTCGTCATCGCTGAGCATCACTGACATGCCATCCGAACAGCGCAAGGATCCCTGGATCAATTCTTTGCTCGACGTCCTCTCTCACAGTTCGTCAGAAACGACTTCACGCTCCCTCTCTCGTCAAGCAAGACACTTTGCTGTCCGTGAAGGCTTGTTGTATCGCCGCAATTACGTGACGGATGGCCGTAGGTGGCTCCTTGTCATCCCTCGTCATTTGCGTTCGGACATCTGCGCTGCCTTTCACGATGACCCCCAGTGTGGCCACGCTGGAGTATTTAAGACTTACTCTCGCCTTGGTCTAAGATACTACTGGCGCGGCATGTATCGGCACGTTCGCCAGTACGTTCGGTCATGCACCACGTGTCAACGACGCAAAACGCCTTCTCACAGCACTGCTGGCCCTTTGCAACCCTTAACCTGCCCAGCGAGACCATTCGACCGCGTCGGAATTGATATTTATGGTCCTCTACCCAACTCTCTTCGAGGCAACCGGTGGATTATCGTCGCCGTGGATCATTTAACAGGCTACGCTGAAACATCTGCGCTGCCTGCTACCACTGCGAAAGACGTTGCGTCCTTTCTTCTTCACCATCTCATTTTGCGACACGGTGCACCTCGTGAATTACTCAGTGACCATGGACGCGTGTTTCTCTCGAACGCCGTCGACGAGCTACTCAAGGCATGTCACACTGTCCATAGGAAATCCTCGGCATACCATCCCCAAACCAATGGCATGACAGAACGCTTTAACCGTACCCTTGGAGATATGCTTGCCATGTACGCCTCTGACGACCACACTAATTGGGACCAAGTGCTCCCTTTTGTCACGTACGCGTATAACTCTGCGCCACAAACAACCACTGGCTTTTCTCCTTTCTTCCTTCTGTACGGACGTGAGCCATCATGCTCCATGGACACCATTCTCTCTTACAGGCCTGATGTTTCCGAAGCGACGCCTGTTTCCGAAGCAGCTGCTTATGCCGAAGAGTGTCGTCAACTCGCTCGCTCATTTACCGCACAAGACCAATGGCGCCAGAAAACTGACCACGATTCCTCTGCGTCTACTGTACATTATAACACAGGAATGCTGGTTTGGCTCTGGGTCCCGTCTACCCCTCCCGGTCTTTCCGCGAAGCTTTCGTCGAAATACCATGGCCCCTACCGTGTGCTGCGGCAAACGTCTCCAGTCAACTATGAAGTTGAGCCCATTGATCCACCCTCGGACCAACGCTGCCGTGGGCGTGAAACAGTACACGTATCACGCCTCAAACCGTGCTATGACCCCCTTGTCGTGTCCTTTCCCTAGGTCGTCAGATTGGCTCCTTTCTGCGCGGGGAGTAATTGTACCGAAGCATAGTGGCGCCAGCTCTGTGCCAGCGTGAAAGAAGACGTTGACGTCCGTGTGTGGCTCGTGCTTGCCGGGTTCCTGCCTGTACTAGCTTGTTGCGGCTAACGTTTTTGGAATAATAATATGCTGGTCTCGCAGCTCGCATTTGACGGGTCAAAGCGTCCGCTATCCAGCCAGTTAACGGTCGAACACTCGTGAACATTTAAACAAAAGTAACTTTAATTAACAGGAATTGGGGTCACATTTCAACAAACATTCACAAGCACTCAGTAAGTCCCCCCGTAGAAAAGCGGTGCTGTTGCTCGGGCAGGTAGGGTGAGTCTGCCCGCCGCTTGGCATTTCTTCTTCCGTCGACGACCGGTGTTTTCACTCTCTCCGTGAGCTGACAGAGAAGATGACAAATGACGCTCTGAAGGTCGTTTGCGGCGCCCGTTTAAAGTGGCCATAACAAAGGAAAAAGGGGTTTAAAGACGTGGAAGTAGCCCCTATTAAGGAATTAAGCGTCTCCCCCGACTTCCTTTGGCGGCACTTGAAAGGCAAACACGGCTCCTGGCCGCTCTCTTCGAGAGGGGACGGCACACTCCCCGTCTGGTGTCTGCTTGCTAGACGCCACAGTTTGTTGATGGCGAAAAGAAGGGCACTACTTCCGATATTGGTCGGCAGAGTTTCCTTATTGCACCATTCCTTGCAATCTTCACCTCCACCTTGCGCACCATTCCGTCCGCACTGGGCAGGCTTCGGGTGAGAACGCCGATGGGCCAATCGTTGCGATTTGCTTCTTTGTCCCTGATGAGCACGCCGTCGCCTTCTTTTATATTCTTTCATGAAGTGCAGGAAGCGCTCTTTTGTCTCAGGGTTTCCGAAGGTGTCGTCGAGCCGTTTCCACACGATGTTTAGGCCCTTCGAGAAGTCATCCACATGACCAGATTTCAATCTTCGAACTTGATGCGATGACTCAGGACCAAGCCATTTGATTAGAAGGTCGAGCTCTTCCTGCGCAGAAAGGCCTACATCTCTGATGACGCCTTTGAAAGATGACTTCCAAGCTCGAAAGTTCTCAGGTCGATCATCAAACTTCGTAAGTCCTGTAGATACAAGGTCCTTGCGGCACAGGAATTTAAGGACGCCGGCAAGCTCTGAGCTTGAACTGTTAGGTGCTGGCGTGTACGCAGGCGGCTGGTGATAGTCACGGAAGTCCGGGAGGTGGTTGGTTACTTCGGCATGCTCCAAGCTCTGGCTTCTCGGATGAACAACAGGCACCCGAAGAGACGCAAGCTCGGCATCACGTATGGCGGCTTGCTCAGTGATGTAGCTCCAAACCCGTAGTGTCCGGTCTAAAGGTGGGTGTGGGCGCACACACTCCCCGCCATCCCGTTCCACGGCTGCCTCGAGTGCACTTGCCTGCGCGTCTGCAGCAGCTGCCTCTTTTTCATGTTGTAGTACCTCAAGCTCGGCCTCAATTCTTGCCTTTTCTAAGCGCATTGCGGCCTCTTTACGTCCAAACTGAGCTCTTGCTTTGACGGCCTCTGCTTGCGCGCGGGCCTGCACAGCAGCCAGGCTAATCGTGGAGGAGCCCGATCGTCGTGATCGCGAGGAAGCTCTTGAGTGAACCGATAGAAAGAACTTCGATGCTGTTTCATGTGCCTTGTCGCGTTCTTGTGGCGTAGCCTCTCGTAACTTTTCGCTCACGATCGCCTCACGGTCTTCATCGATTACCTGTCGGAGCCGTAATTCGTGCCTGGCCTCAGGCGTCTTCGCCTTCTCGAGAAAGGCTGAGTATCTTGCGGTAGCATGTTCGTAGCACTCGTAACTAGCACGAAGCTGCGTTTTGGCGCCGGTAAACTGTTCTCCTTTAGCGCGTGACAGTGCCTGAAGAGCGCTCTCCACGTTTTTACAAACAGAATCTAGTTTGCGGCAGTGCTCCTCGCGGCTCGTTTGGTACATTTCTTTAGCC